>PGFW01003204.1:20535-31125 GCA_003123925.1 Haematobia irritans
CCTATCCCATCAGCTCTACATTTATTCTATGGAATTTATGGAGTAAGACATTGCGGGTACAACGACTTTGTTGCACATTGTGAATTCCAAGTTTATAAATATCTAATATTATGGACATTAAAATAGAAGCTTTAATTTAGGGTCCCTTTATAAAATTGTGCGCGAAATTAAGTTCCTTTTATGATACCCCCTCCCCACCTTAAACATGCAAATGCGCGTAACATATTCTAATCATACATAAAGAAATTGGTTGTCACTTCCCCTCCCAAGAGAATTTCCTCCAAAACGAATTGCTTTAAAAATAATTATCGCTCATCTCGTTTTTGCAACATAATCAACAATGATTACAACTTCCCCCCGCAGCCTTCTTTTTCTTCAAATAAATTAAACACTGTTTACAATAGTATTTAGCCCGTAGCTTACATGGTATTGCTATCAGAGGCTGATGTATGGTGCTTTTCGCCAGAATCACCACCACAACGTGATTGGGCAGGAAATACATTGTGACAAACTTGATACAGGCAAGGAAAAAATTGTGTTTTTCTCCTACTTCTCGTAAATTTCAAATAATTGCTCTACTATTTTTTTTCATTCATATCTTTCAAAGCACTATACTGTTAACGAAAAAAATTTTCTGAAATTTACTTAAAAAAGAAAAAAGCGCTTGATTTATTGTTTATCCATTACCTAGTGATCGCCATATGGCTTTGGTATCCAATCACTCCGTACTTAGTTAGAAACCGACACTTATGCCCAAAGCGCACTTGGTATCTTATTACGTTATAGAATTACAAATAAATGTTTTAAACACAAATTGCCGCTTTTAAAATATTATGTATTTAACGGTTAGTTGTATAGGACTTTGTATTATAGTTTTACTGCTAATGCGCTTTATTTATGAAGTGACCCCCACTATTTTACTAAAAATTCCATTATCATTCAATAGGTTACTGAAGGTTGTGTAGCGCTCGCAGTTCACAGTTCAAGGCTTCGAGCGTTCTTTTAATGTGACCGATTCCGCGATTTTTTTCTCGTACAACTTTTTTGTTGTCTATACGTTCCATTGTAATTTCTCATGTACATCAAAATCCGCCTAATTGAAATTCGTGCTCTATTAAAAATTTCTCGTTCTAAACTTTCTTGTTCGTCTTTGTTTCTTCACCCTTTTACGTATTCTTTCTTCTTGCTCTCCCTTAAAATTTCGTTTACACGCTTATTTTGGTCTTGTAGCTGGTTTATGCATGTCGCAGCGGATTTTATTTTCCCATTCCTGAAGCTCCACCAACCATCTGCTTGCCGAAACCTTTGCAACCCAATTGATTCAGGCAAGACATTCAATACAAGAAATAATTCAGAAGAGCACGGTTCACACGCTTCTTAGCCATTATCACAACCTTTTAGTTGTCTATTGTCAACTTGCATCCCACATCAATTTTTGTACATTTAAACACTTTTCAAAAACGGCGACAAAAAGGTTTTTGCCGCAATTTCCCCCCGGTTCGGCCTATGTCTTCGTTGCGGTGATCTATTATCCGCTTTGTTTTCTTTTGTTCCAGACTGCAACATCCTTGTTCACATTGCTCTCTTTTAAGTGTCTTCTTCAATATCACCAACTTATTGCTAGAGAACCACTCATTGCACTACACTCTTTCACCAGATCGCAGCACCACCCACTACCACATCCCATGAACACCTCAATATTACAATTACTGCTCAACATTACCATAACCATTATTCCGGTTAATGCTATGCAGACCAAAATTAGCTGTATATCGAAACCATGGACATAAATGTTATCATGGTATCGAAGCGGCCTATCAACAAGAAATTATTCTTCCTGCTTTTTCCTATAAGCCGGCAATAAAAAATGAATTTTTAAATAAAATTCTTATACACCAGGCGTACAGCGACAGTATAAAATAAACGCCAACATTGTAAATAACTTAATAAACACGCCAAACCGCTATCTCTCCCGAGTTATAAAATAATCATTCCGATTTATAATAATGTTTGGATTTCACAGCATGTATAGGCCTACTTTTGGTAATATATATGAAAAAAAAAATTGTACATATTCGGGCTCAGGTTTCCGGCGACAACATCGCGTGTCGCCCTTTTCTACTTCTTTTTTCCTCGTCGCAGCGATAACGGTACACTCGCGTGCATTGAACCTGCCAATGCTTTCTTCGTCGCTCATATGGACCGACGCCTATGAGCAATATGCGGTAAAAACATACATTATATAATTTTTATATGGCTCTACATCTAAACTTTTTGTCTGCTGTAATGCAGCGCGTAGTCCAATAATCTTCATCTGAAAAGAAAAGTGAAGCACCAACCATATCACCCTAACATACCCATTTACCAAAGACCTTCATAGAAAAATGCTGCGTTTTCCTTTTCGCCACCGTGAACTCCAACACATGGAGTGTTATTATCATTTTTGTTAAATATTGAAACTTTATCTTTAGTCTACTAGCCCTTCCAAGCTGGCACGGCCTCGAGACATCGGATACTATATTTTTACCAGAGCCAGCCCGCTTCAAGTAATTGGACAAGAACAATTGGTCGCGCGCCTTAAAAAAACTAGTTAAGGTTAGAGACGCGTCATCAACATAAACCCTCAAAAAATTGTATAACAAGCGTGGCTGGAAATCTTTTGAAAGTATGTTGAATTTGCAAAATCTATTGGAGAAACCTCCATCTATGTCCTATAATTGCTTATATGTCTCTCGCTATTTCTCTTTGCTTCTTCTCTCTCTGATATCATAGTCTTTAAACTAATTGTTGAGAGTTTTTTGCAGGATTCTCATAACATATTGCTTCCGACCGACTATAGCCGATGCTCTACCCTAACATGGGTTACTCCTCGTCTCAGAGCTGTGTTCTACCGAATATTTTTAGCATGTCACTACCTGTATCTTCTAAGCTCCCCCCCCCCAACATCAACGTATTATATTTTGGCCAATCCTATGGTCCAGTTTTTCTACAATGCTTTCAATTGGCGTTTCAATGTAATGCCTTTTTCATAATTACTCTTGCTTTTTCATCTCACTTCATTTTGGTCGTCTGTTCAGGGCACTTCTCTCATCGTGCTACGCCCCACCAGCCCAACAAACTCCAATAGCCAATACATCGAGCTGATCTATACATAAATAATTGTTCAGCTTCAATCACAATTGGAAATTATTATGTACTGTGCTGCGACTCCACTTACCAAACAGTGTCCCCCCTGCGTAAATCAAACATTCATCTGTAAATACTTTCATTTGCTACACAAACATTTTCGCGTAAACATATACTTACAGTACACATATATCCCTTCCCGGTGGTTCATAGCACTACACATTAGCGTATTTTTTCACAAACAACATTAGCTTCTCAATATTAGTCCCAGATTCGATTTTTAGTTACAGTATTGTTACAACTCCAAGACGTGCAAAAACACATTCACAGGATTCACTATAATTCTCTTTCTATATTTATCATCTAAAGAAACTACTTTATTTAAAAGTTGCGCGTCGATTTCCTGCTTCCTGTCTTGCCTGTTCTTTTCTTCTGTAAAACTCAAAGCGTTTTTATTGCACGGACACAATCTACGTAAAAACCAAATAAACCATCATTTCTTTCAAAGCTTTTCATTCCTATCTAATGACATCTTATTTTGCGACAAAAGAAAATGGGAATATCTACAATCGTCATGACACCATCTTCACCCTTCAAATCCTACTATCTCATGGCAACCTATACTAGTCCAAATCAGGGAATACGCAGAAAAGCGTGAGACCCCCAACATTCAGACACCGAATTCCTCAACGACCCCAAGAAAATGACTTTCACAATAAGCTATTTCAAAAAATATCATGGCCAAAACTAGCCAGTAAACGTGCGAGAACACTACAAACGCGGCCCCACTTACGCGCCCTTTGGGTCCATCTTTGTGGGCCAATGCTTACAAGTTTTATTAGAAATATTTATATCAATAATGTATAAAGAGGTTTTACAATTTGTATCACTTTTTTATAACTATGTATTTTTAAGCAACACCACCACATTTTTCTGAGATTCAATCACCGAACTTAGTATGATCCAATTATTTTAGTTTGTAATTTGAAAATGTCCTTCAATCAGCAGGAAATCTATCAAATAAGAAGTAATTATGGTTAACAATTAACGAAACGTCAGATGTCATTAAAAAATTAATTATTAGTTTTTATTTGCTTATTTTGGTCGACCTTCTTGTTAGAATTAATAAATTAGTGTTCTTCAAGCTCTAGGTCTTGTCTTTAATATCTTTATTTACTTTATTCAATATTTCCGCAATTTACGATTTTGAATCGCTTCCTCAGGGTCTACAATAGATTTTATAGAGGAAGCGGTGTGCAAATCGAAATATTGGAACAATTAAATAAATACTTTAGAAAACAAGACTCCGGAGCTTGAAGAAACATTAAGTTTTATAAAAAACTTAATTGATACAATTAAACAATTAATTGATACTATTAATTTTTTGTTGACTGATTTTAGTTTCAAATAAAAATTGTTTGAATTTCAATTACAATTTTATTGAAATTTTTTTTTTTAAAACTCAATTATAATTTTATATTGACAAAATGTTTCGCTGAAATTTGTTTCTGGAACTGTAAGTGACAACAGTATTTCATTTAAATCCAATAAGCTAAATTGTTTTATAATACTTGAACAGATTTCGAAACATCCCCCAAATTTTCTAGAGAGTCCCCCATCAAAATCCCCAAGTCCCCAATTAAAAATGTTGTCCATTACACAGATTTGAAAATCCAAATTTGGTTGGAATTCCAATATTTGGCAAACCTGCCTGCTCAGTTTTAGCACTTAATGACAATTGGACCCTCTTCTTTATAAGCTAGTTTGAAAGCCTTTCACATTACCTCTTTTCGAAATGTCACCAAGATTTGCTGACGAAGATTCAGAGAAGAAAACATTACTGAAGAGAAGATAAATGCTGAAAACCCGTGTGTGTAAGCAAGCTGTTTATCGAATGTTACCAATTTTCAGTCAGATTATAGTGAATAGCTTTAATTTTCTAATTTGATTAGATTTTAGTGGAGATACATTTCAAAATAAATGTTGATGATTGTTTTGTAGTTGCCTTAATAAAATAGCTCTTGTTTGGTTGGTTGTGGCTTTTGTATGCTGGTATCGGGACAACAGTTTGAGAGTCATTAGAATAGCATTGAAGGCAAGAGAATAATAGAGAGAGAGAGAGAGAAATAAAGCAATGAGAATAATAGTAATGTATGTTGTATAGGCACACAGATTCTAACGGTTAGATTGAGAGCATTTGTGTACGTGCGGGGCCTTGACTATATTTCTAAGTATTAAAATCATCGAATTGGCGAATATTTTTTTATAAGTCACACAAAACTACTTAAATAACAATAATCGCTAAAAATTTCATGCATCTAAACAATTTATCAATATAAATTGAATCTGTTTCAATTTTAGTTTCGAGTTTAATTTGTATTAAGTTAACCATAAAAGATAAATTAATGTAAAAAATTCATTATTATTTGGCGAATTTTTTAACTACTGATTTCCATAATAAACGTACAATATCTAGATAATTACCAAAAAAACATTTTTTAGGAATGTTTACGAAAAATATTCCTATTACAACAAGTATTTTAGCCAAAGAAAAAGTAGCAAGTTGCTTTGTTGCCACCCATAAATCATGTTATATTTTCGTAAATCAAGTTATCAAAATTAAAATTCCTACAATCTAGCCCAAGTCCTTACATGATATGAAGCCAAGTCTTATTGCTGGCTTAGGTTATCTGTATGGTGACATTATCAACGGAAAATCGGACAACAGCTTACTTAAGAATGATTAATTCCGATAAATTTCCCATTTAAAAAAATGTCGAAAACAATTCTTTGGTTTCAATATCATTCTCCTACTAAAATTTGAAAAACAACTTATAACTTTTATTTGCTTTGGGTTTGTATATCACTCTTAAGTTGAACATTGTCGTAAGGCTTGCGTGCGGATGTCTGTTGTTGATCTAATAACCCATTTTACCATTCATTTATTAATTTGCCAATTCTTTTGTCAAAATTCTTATTATTAACAATACAAAACAGGAGCGTAATGCCTGGTCAACGCTTAAAAACATCTATTATGTTGCTGGAGGTGCCATTGATCGTGATGGCAAACCTTATTTCGGCTGAAGATATCAACAAAGGTGGTTGTAGATAAAATTAACAACAGGGATACCGTATCACTGTCTCTTGGTCATGTCCAACGTGCGTCGGTAATCCAGTGCTTTTGTCGTGTACTTGGGCTGCCGTACTCGACGGCTCCCCCTTGCATTAATGGAAGCAACACCCCATCCTGTACCGGTTGTAGTATCTCGTTGGATCGGCCGTAATCAAACTGTACGCCACAAAGCTACCTTAATGGAGCGTGCGTTAGAACCTCACAGGCTGATAGCCAAGGGAAGATCGGAAATTGTCTTTGCTTATATTATTTTTTGCATTATTTATGTTGATTTTTGGTTAAGCCATTGGCTGGATAAAAACTGGGAATAGGCTGTGAAGCTACGTGCCCGTCGTTCCTTTGAACGTGCAATTTCGGAAACCTACAAATGTTGACCTCGTTATCGAACACCACCCAAAGCCATGAGGGTCAACGTGCAGTTGTTTTGACATGAATTTGCATGTTCGATCCAATATTTATTGGTTTTCTTTAATTTTGCTCTCTAGGCGTTCCGTTTGGCTGTGATGCACATGGTGCTCCTGCCATGTGGTATGAAGCTGCCGTTCGTAGTTTCTTTTGCGTAATTGCATTTTATCGTCCGGTGACCTTACTTTGTTCTTCCGGTATAACACCATCGGTATCTGAAGGTTTCACATTGCTCTCGGTCAATATTAAGGACAATGGGTTGGTCCGATTTGTCCACGGGTTGCGGTAGCGCCCAAGGTGGAGCCTTTTTGCGGCCTACCCAAACCGTTACTTTGCTCCGAATGCAAATTCAATGAAATTGCTTCTCGTCGTTAAGGATTCCCCACACACTCTCACCAGGTCTTCTTGATTATTGGTCGGCTTTGGAGGCTTATCTCGCTTGCGGACAAATCGTGCGCATCAACGGGGTCCAACTTCCCCTGAATTCTGTCATTCCTTTGGCTTGTAATTCCACTCTTACTATTTCCAAACAACTTAGTCCCGGTACTGAATTTCTCATCTGGGTTGCGATACTGTCTCAATGAGATTACCTCCGACACATGTTGCTGACTCGACATTCGTCCAATCTCCGGCGCCTCAGCGGCGTACCAAACGCCGTGTCCTTTGTCATTGAGACCATGGAAGGGCTATATGTGGTTATTTGGCCATGTTGGCTGTGTTTGCAGTGCGCTGCGATGCCCGCCTTATATCTTTGAGGAGAAATTCTCCATATAAAAAAGACTTGCAACAAAGAATTGTCTATCATATGGCTTCCAAATGGCCTGAAGGCTGTGCAACGTGTGTTGATTTTTACGTATCATGAAAAAAGCCTTCCGACGAACTACAGCTCACTGAATTTCATTTGATCGCTCTGTACTCTGAGGCAAGGCCAAGGTCGTTTCTCTTGCCGTATGCAATATTTTGGGTAAGTCGCTGCCGAAAATGTTTTTTTTTTTGCGCTTGTTAGTTAACAAGTTTAAAATCCCTTTAGGTCACCATGCAACAAGGTGCGATCTCCAACACCCAATTTGAATCGTAACTATGGGGCCTAAGATGGCTTGCCCAAATGTGTATGATTGGTTCTAACGCCGAACAATTTCAAAAACTACCAACAGCAGATGGTTCTTATAAAAGTGCACTTAACCAAAGAAATCTGCTGTACTTCGGGGAATTGTCAGACGCCCAATGACTAGATTTCACCCCTCTGGCTGATTTATTGCTGGAAACTAACTCTTGACAGTAAGTAACTAACAGTTAATTAATGGGCAGGTTCTTGTAGAATAGTACTTATTTTTTTTCTTTTGCAGCAGCAACGTATACCCAACAGTCGAATGGCTGGCTTAAGTTACGTCCTTTGTTACGAATATTGGCCAAACACGCGATTCAGCCTAGCTGAAGACGAAGGTATTTAACAATGCTTTTTTCGTAAGCTTTATAACAACAGAATAGGAAAAAAAATTAAGTTTCCACAATCTTGCATTCTCTTAACAATCTGTGCTACTACTGTTTGCCATGTTATTGCCTAGCTCTAGCATAACATGTCTAATTATTGTCTATCCTCTCTCTCCTTGAAAATAAAAAGAATATTGTGGCGAAGAGGTGAATAAAGATTTCCAATGTGGAAATTCACCACCCTTAAGATTTGGCTGTAAAATCCTCGCTCCGTAAAAATGTTAACAGTAAAGAACTTTCTCTCTCTCTCTCTGAATCTCTCCGAGTCTCTTTATGTACAGCATTTTGATCGGCTATACAAATCATTCTTAATGGTAGCCACTTCCGATTCCAAACGGGCCAATTTCGATTTCAATATATGCTCTCTTTCCGAAGGGGTCACTGTTACCACAGCATTCGCTGTGCAGCTTTCTTTGCCCGCTACCAAAACGTTGCGCTGAAATTGTGGTGTCCATTCAGGGCTGGGTATTGAGATTCCCGAATCTCTTTCATCACTCGAATTATCTCCCGAGTTATCGGCCCATGCTGGTGGGGAGGCTCTATTGCTTATGGGCTCCTGTTTGATGTGTTGCAGGGCCAATAATGCTGTGGCCGCTGCATCCTTATCGCCCAAATGAGATTTGTGTCTTAACTTTAGGGGCAAGCAATTATTAGAGTCATTACTATGGGGACTGGTGGTGGTACTGGCGAGATTATGTTCACTGGCCTCTTCGGCCATTTCGTTGTCAGCCTCATGGTCATCGTCACCGGACACGGCCCCCGAGGAGGAGGCCGAGGACATGGACGAAGATAGCCGTGATGAGGATGTGGTCGACGAAAGCATATGCTCATAGGCTGTGGGTGTGCTTGCTCGCCTAGACAGATTCAAGACACTGGCTGTGCCCCTTGGCGACGACGAGCTCACAGAATCGGCTGCTGTGGAACTTACAATGGGACCTTCCATAGCCGGCAAATAGCTATGCTCTTCCTTGGAGAATTTTGTGTATAGGGGACTAACATGTTGTGAGGCTCCCACATAGAGGGCCGCCGCAGTTACCGCTGAGGGAGGACTTGCATACAGGCTACTGACTGTGGATGGTAAATCGCCAGCATTACCAGCCACTGCAGCAGCAGCCACCACTTTGCGGATATTCTCAAAGTCACAGCCCCTATTCAAGGCCTGTAGTACATGAAGATTCTGCAGATTTGTGGCATTGGGCTGTTGTGTGGGGACGGCAACGGTTGTTGTGGTAGCTGCAGCAGCTACTACAGCTGCATGATGCTGGTGATGATGGATGTGGTGGGAAGGTGTATTGGGCGTTAGACTGTCATTTAAGTTAGCGGGCACATAGCCAGCATTGGGTGCTGATGCAGGTGGAGCATAGAGAGCTTGAGTGGTTGGTAAACCATTACTGCCATTGCTGCTAGGAACCATAGATTGTTGGACCCCTGTAGGCGATGACTGTAAATGGATAGCAGGAATAGAGGAAACACCAGCAGAACTATTTGGTGGTTTAATAACACTTGGAGTTGTGGTTTTGTCATTATTGGAACTGGACAGGATATCAAGAGGGGCTTTTGGTTGGGGCCCATTGCCCGAGGAACCATATATCAGAGCATTGCCACCATTGGCATTGCCGGTGAAATTGTTTGCAGGAGTGGATATTTTCGATCTTTTAGTGGTACTCAAGACCTGTTCACTGGTGGGTAGAGAGGCCAATATTTGCTCAACACTCACTAAGTTTTCGCCAGAGATATTGAATTTGTCCTTAATGGCATCCAATTGGGCTTTCAATACATGATTCTCCTTGGTCAGTTCCACCACTCTCTGCTCCAATACCATATCGTTATAGCGTCTCTTCTCGCGACTGCGCTTGGCTGCCTCATTGTTGCGTCTGCGTCTATCCCAATAGCTGTCATCTTTCTTACAATCTGGAGTGAATTCACGCTGTTTGCGTTGCGAGAACAATTCCTTGGCAGCATTAACCTGTTGCTTGGTCATGCCCGAGAAGTCACCATTATAGTTCATATAATTTCCATGTTGCATATCGGACATACTATGACCGGAATCGCTGGATTGAGGGCTAACGGGGCCGTTGTACATAGAGAGGCTGTGTACTGTGGAAGATAACAAAAAAACAAAACAGAGGAAGAGGTTAATAATCTCTCGCAAGAGTCTCAAGAAGTGTCAAACCTACCATTTGTGGCCTCATTAGAACTACCGTTCATGGAGAGTGTAGGTGACATGGTGGACATGCGTACCGCTGTATTCATAGCCATGGCCGCCGCTGTGGCTGGTGTCACCAGTGATGCACTGGTATTATTGTGATATTTTGTAGAGCCGTTTGTAAGATTATTGGCTGTCTGTAGGACTTCGGGCATATTTGCGGCAGCGGTTAATAAAAGTTGATGTTGTTGTTGCTGTTTGGTATTGCTGGTTGTTGTATTGCTGTTGT
>PGFW01003205.1:9253-20401 GCA_003123925.1 Haematobia irritans
CGCAGATGTTCAATAGTCGATGAGAAATTATGTTCATCAAGAGTTTAGGAGAACTTAAGTTCGTTCGGTAGTTCATAAGTGAAAGTTGATGAGGAATTCGGACCGTAGATGATTGGAGGTTAATGAGAATATCGGTTCGTTGATGATTGTCAGTTGACGAGAAATTCTGTTCGTTGATGCGATCTTAGGTTCGTTGAAGATCGCAATTTCAGGAGAAGTTCAGTTCGTTAGGTAATTGTCTTTTTTTATGAGGAATTCGTTTCGGTACTTGGTAAGATCATTGATTCGTCGACTGTCGATAGTTCATGAAAATTGCAGTTAATTCGATAGTTGATTGGAACTTCGGCTACAGATGTTTAGTGGTTCGGTGATGATCAGTAGTTGTAAAGAACTCGTTTCGATAATGTTCATTAGTGGATGGAAACATGGATTCAATGATAATCGGAAGTTGGTGTTAAATTCGGTGTTTAGATTCGTTGAAGATCGTTACTTCATGAGAATCTCGGTTAGTTCAGTAGTTGATAAGAATTTCGGTTTCCAGTAGTCAACTACCCAGCAAAAAAAGTCAGCTATTGTCAGCAGGATTGGGTAAAGAAGGGAGGAGCGAGCGACCGAAACTGCTACAACATAACCGAATCAACGATGATTTTGTGGGCGAGTTGTTCCTCGATTTAGAGTAGCTGTCTTACAGTAGCGCTGATATAATTGCTCATTTGTGAATAGATAATATTGTGTCTTCTCAGGGAAGTTGATGATAATATGATGTCTTCTGAGTATAGGTCATTGATTGAGCGGTGAAGGGAAAAGCATCACTACTGTGGTATGGCATCTATACTGCAGGATTTGTTAGTTTGCGAGATAAACGTATATATCGAAAGATGATCATGTTAGTGGGGTAGGGGGATGGCTGTAGTGTTTTGGGTTCGGAGAGAGTGTGTGGTGTAGTGTGGTTGATGGGAACTAGTTGGATTAACGCGTTTAGCGTTTATTGCCAGCTGAGTTGCATGTGGCAAGGGTGTGGAATGCACTGCTTACGTTGTCATGTATGTATCAAAACGCGCACGAACTAATACTTTTACTGCGCTGGAAGGTTATTTGTGTGGCTGGGTAGTGTTCGCATGAAAACTTTGAATTGGTTGGTATGGTTGGAAATGTTTGTGAAAATTATATTATTTTCTTGATAAAGAAATTAAGTCACCTTGACGATTCTATAGTTCAGTATAGTTACTTCTCTCGTTCTGTAGTTGATGGAAAAACGGTTCTGGTTTTGATCTGCTAGAGCTTAGTTAATAGTGGGCTCGTTGACGATTTCGGTAATTGTGATTTCACCAATTGTGCAATCTTGGTCTCTTATCCAAAATTGGTAGTGCTGATCCGATCCTTGTTTAGACTGGCGAGAATAACAAAGGGACTAGTCTTTTGTGTATAGTGCCGAAACGAACTACAGCGAGTGGGAGGGCATGGTACGGGTAGAAACGTCTTCGTTGAGTGGAAGTATTTGTCAAAACACTCAGATAATGTCACCAACGATTACTGAAGGAATAAAACACCTCTGAAAAGCTTTGTGTTGCATGGTCAAAAATCGGGAAGGTTGAGCAGACTGTGCTGCGGAAGTGAACGTCGTGTAATATGATGAAAATGGCAATTTGGATCTACCAGATTGTGCGATCCCAGTAGCTCCGCAGAGTACTTATAAAGAGCGTTGAATAGGGATAAACCGGATCTTGAAGCGGGTGAGGTTCAGGCGGTTCAGCGATTATAGCTGGACAATCAGTTGTTGTTAAGTTGGCGCGTGCGGAGATGACGCGAGGGTCGTGAAAAGCTTTAGGATCATTACAAGAGTTGTAATTGACTATATGTCAAGCGGATTCCAAGCTGACTCCACTAGGGTAAATCTATCAGAGTGAAAACTGGCAGTTTTTGCCGTTTAAAGACTTATGTCCATGGAGAAAATACATCTTATAAATTTTTTTTAAGAGAGTTACAGAAACAATATAGAGAGAATGACGGTCATGCCGTGGGGTCGAGGTGGAAGTGCAGTAGGTGGTAGTGGATGGGATTGTGGGTTGGGGAGGTCAAAGGTGAGTTATGGTGGTCTGGAGGGCTCGCAGTTAAGTGTGGGTCGATAGGACAAGAAGGAACTGGAAGTAAGCCCAGGTAGCGTTCTACTGAGTCATAGCATAGTAAGATATTCGATAAGGCTGGCTTGTAAAAAAAAAGTGGTACACAAAAGCAATTTGGTTCTCAGTTAGTCCGTGGTCGGCATCACCTTGATCATTTTATAAGTTTCGTCTCGTACGGCATAGAAATCAGAGGGTCTGTGTTTAGTCTCTTAAGAGTTTGTTTCTGTTGCGTTGGAGACATTCAGATGGTCAAAGCATGCCTTATTTAGTAGCTTGGAAGAGTTTGAGGTTTTAAATGTGTATTTAATATCGTAGTAGGCGTGAATTTGTTTGCTGGGGAAATTTACTGGGGCGGTTGTAATTGTGTGGTAAGTGGAAAATGTCGACAGAAGAATTTGCAGTATGTTAAGGTCCGACTTAGGGTGGCATGCATTTAAGTTGTGTATGTGGTGTAGAAGATGGATGAATGTTGAAGAGAGAATCGTTACTGTTTTATTATTGTTAAGGCGGATATTAGAATTTAGTACGTTATGCGGTGTTGTGCGAAAATGAGTACGGTTTATTTTATTATGTGGTAAATTGGCGCATTCAATCGTCAGATACCAAGCCTAAGCAAGAAAGTCGCGACAGGAGAATGAGCAGGGAACTTTCGACCGATGGATAAAATACAAGATTGAAGTAACCGAGTGATCCGACTACTAATTGTTAACTTCAGGTGGTCCTTTAATCCTTTATCTGTGGAAGAAGAAGCATCGGATTCAACCTCGACAGAACTTTTCTTTGGAGAGTGAAGTGCCGGACCTTGAGGTCTTAGTAGTCACTCTGTTGATCAAATTTATATACTATATTCGGTTGAAAATTTCCGCGTCGCTTCCTGAACATAGATTCGAATTGTATAATGGGTATATTCTGAAAAAGATGTTTTACGTGGTTTTAGAATATTAATGGCCAACTTATCGTTATAGAGTGTTTCAAGGTTTTGTATCAAATATTAAAACAAATTATCTTGGAAAGTAATGAATTTTGAAATTAAATGAACAGTTTATAATCTTGTTCAAAAATTTATAAGCCTCGGTCACAATAGACGAGGTTGGCGAATAGCAGTACCCCTGCTGGGGACACGCAGGTAGGATGGCGTCGCTAGAGTATTTGAAGATGCATATTTATGGTTTATATTAGTACCTGAAGCCTCAAATATCTCGGTAAAAATTTGACGTCTGTAAGTCAATTAGTGTGTGTGAGATGAGGGGGCGGTTGGCTTTCGTGAAGCAGACGTTGTTGTGTATTGGGATAAAAAAATGTGGAAAAGGAAAAGAGGAAGTTTTGCGGATGTATGGGGGTTTGATAGGAGGGTAATAAATACCGCTGGTTTGTCATGAAGGAAAAAATACGTGAAGCAAGCAGACTTGGCTTGATATAATGAGTTCCGTTGGAAATGCTGTCGGTGCCAAGAGGGAAATCAACAAATATAGTGATGTGTAATGGAAGGGTCAAATTCAAGAGTGTGAAATGAGACACGGAGGAGGGTGAAGCAGTGAGGGGGGGGAGGTGGGCGCCGGGACTGGGTGTGAGTGGTGGCTGGGTGAGGGTGAGTGATGGGGTGACGTGGTGGTGGGGTGGGCGGAGTGGGGGTGGGGGTGTAGTGGTCAGGTGAGGGATGGTAGGTCGGGGTTGTGATAGGTGGGTGGGTGGTAGAGAGTGGTGCGCGGATGGGTGGTAGGTGGGGGACGGGCCCGGAAAGAGGGTTGATGTACCGGCGGACGAAACATCAACAGAAGAAGGTCGCTACAAAAATGAGTTTATTGAATGGACGCATGGGGTGAGAAATGAAAGTTGATAGATGTCGGGAAATAGAGCAAGGTAGGGGGTGCCGGACCCGCGCCTCTATGAAGGAAGGATGATGCAATGGTAAGGGGGCTGGGGTGACGTGATCAGTTGGTCATCAATATTTGGATATGCGAAGCTTCTGTGCAAAATGGGTGACCGCGGGAGCGTCAAACATTTGATGCTCCGAAGAGGAGATGAAGCGAAGCAGGTGTTTGATGACTTCTGAGCGGTTGTTGGTGCAGCGTTGTTAAGTAGTAAATACACCAGAGTTTTCCGTCGAGTTTATGGACGAGGTGGGTGGGATGGATGAAAACATGAGCGCGAGTTTACGCTACACCCATACCTGCGAGGTCCAATCGACAGCGGACTTGAGTGGGGACGAGCACGACCGTGAACCGTCTCGCGAGAGCGTGGATAAAACTCGAAAATCCGCTCAATAAATGGGAAGGGTCCTTGGTGAAAGGTCGAACATCGCGGCAAAACGCCTAATAGTTAAGAAGAAAAAAAGTGTTGTGTCAAGCCAGAACCAACGGCACAGACCGTGCGCTAGCAGAGATTCATGTGAGACGGCATGGCAATATCAATTCGGATGGTGATATATGGGAGGGCGCTATAGCGAATGTGGCTGTCCCGTGCTCAGCGCGGCTACCGGTATCTCCAAATCTGGCCCGCCGTAGCGAAGTTTTTTTCTAATGCACTCAGACTCAAAAGGAATGGCTCGCAGCGGAAAAAATTTGGTTGGCAATGAAGAGTTGATCGCCGAAACTGAGGCCTATTTTCAGGCAAAACCCGATAGAGTACGTACCAAAATGGTATTCAAAAAAATTGGGAAGGTCGTTAATAATCGGTTGGTATCGCTCTTGAAGGAACTATGAAAATAATAAAAACGAATTTTGACAAAAAAAAAGTGGTTATTCTTTGTTAGACCGGGGACTTAATAGCCAACTCTGTTGGAGTGTATATTAACATTGTCATGTCCGTCTGTAACATATCGAAATATTCTGCTAAAGACCCATATATGTTGATATATTTCTGGGTCCGTGGTGAAATTCTGAGTCAGTCTGAGCATGTCCGTCCGTCTGTTGAAAAAACGCTAAACTCTGAACGAAAACAAGCTATTGGACTTGAACTGGACAAAGAAGTTGTTATTGATGTAGGTCAAGATGGTATTGGCAAATGGGCCATATCGGTCCACTTTTACGTAAAAACCGCATATAGACCGATCCCGAACAATTATGCTTGCGCGAGCCTCTAAGAGAAGCAAATTCATCCGTCCGGCCTGAAAAGTTTGGTACAGGGTGTGGTATAGTTCCTCTAACACCATGCATAATAATTGAGGTTCCGGATCGACGCAATAATTAATATGATTATACGCCCGCCCATATGAACCGATACCAGATATGGCTTTGGCTTGGTCGGGAGCCTCTAGAGAAGCCAAATTGTCATCCGATCCCGAAGGTTGATAATTTGGTACGCGGTGTTAGCTATACTGGTCTCTAACAGACCCAATTTCGAACGAAATTGGGTCTAGCATAGGATTAAACAATTATATAGGCCCCCAAATAATAAACCGATCCCGCAGATTGACCTCCGGATCCTCTTAGAGAGAGCAAAACTCTACCGAGTCCGGTTGAGAACTTGGACGGGTGTTCGTATATGTTTTCTACAAACCTATGAGCAAAAATGTGTTCCACATCGGCCATGAATTATATATAGCCCTCCATTATAAACGATCCGCCGACAGAAATTTGGCTTGTGCAGACGACTCGAAAACAGAATTTGCAAATTTTCAAGTGTCCGGTCCGGCTGTAATATTTTGGTAGGCACGATGTTTGGTTTGGTTCATTGATGGTTGGTATACATGATTCTTCTAAACAAACGAGCAAAATATTTGTCCACATCGATTCATAATAATATAGCCCCCTATATAAACGATCCCAGATTTGGTTTGGCGAGCCTCTATATAGAAACTATATTCTCATTAAACGATCCGGTCTGAAATTTTGTCAAATAACGTTTATTTTTCGAATAGATTTCATGAATTTTGTCAGTCATTTTTTAGGATAATTTTTGTCAATTATATATATTTCTTATTACTAAAATTTTTGTCCAAAATTTTATCTTATATAAAAAAATTCTGTCAAAAAATTTTATGTGAATTTGTCAACATGTTATATCTATAGAAAATTTATAGAAACATTTCATAGTTTGGAAAGGAATAGCTTTGCAAAATCTTCCAAAACATCAAAAATTCTAACCAATCTTCCCAACAGTTAAAAAATCTGTCCATATTTTTGGTAGACTCGTGTTCATAATTGTATATAGCCCCCCCATAATAAACAATAGCGTAGCTAGGACAATTTCCTAGGGGGGCTATACCCCCCTATGCTAAAATATTTATGTTAGCTGAACTTATAGTTCAATAAGGTGTGAGTGTCATAAATTGAATAAAAAATTAGACATCAAAAAAACTCGACAATTGAATCTTAATAATAAAAGCAACTAAAGTAGTTTTTTCCCAGCAAAAAAGATTGTGAGGCACATTTTAAAAGCACTTGCCAAAAAATGGTCCTCTAATTTATGTTAACTACACGAGAGTGAATTGGGAAGTGTTGTTTTCGAGGCTATGGCGGGATTGTTGGTAGGTGTTTTCATAGTTTAAATGTGTGATAGTCATTTGTTGGTTCACATTAGTTTTTGCGAAATAAGTTAAAAAAAGAGTAAGATTGTAAATAAATTGGTCAAAATATTCAGAATTTTGCCATAAACTGGCGTAAATCCATTAATAGGAAAAATCGATAATAGTTTGTGGAGAATTATTCGGGGAAAGGTGAAACTATTTTAGCAGGGAAAGGCAAGGCGTTCAGATAATGCATTAGAATAATCCATGAAAAGACATAGTTAAAAAAGGTGTGAATTTATTTCGGCCAAAACTCAGTCACCACAATTTTAATTTCACATGTCAAAATTCACTGCAATCGGCATTCACCGATTAAGGAACGTGATCAAAGTCATGTGCAAACGGCTCGCTGGTGTGAAAGAAACGTGGAGCATTTGTCCTAATGGTCAAAGCTGCGAGTATCACAGTTCTATGGCGTCTTTGGTTCCGCCAAATATTTGCGACCACGTTAGGTCTAATGGAAGCGCAGCAGAAAAGTGGAACAGTGTTTTCACTACTGGGTTTTTCGGCGACGCTTTTTCAGCAGGGACATAATAGATGGAAGAGGTATTAATTTATGGGGAAAGAAAGTATAGGTGAATATCGAATTATCTAATTTATGGTTAAGTTAAATAATTGAACTTAAACTAAAGTCGTAATGCAAAGAAGGTCTAAACCAAGAGCTTTATTTCAGTAAAGATATTCGTGGACTGGGCACAAACATTGCTACCGGAGGTTGCCGCGGGGGGGGGCAACTGCTGAAGCCACATGAACGACAGAAGTAATGGGTCGATGATGTCCATAGGGAATGAAAGTCCTGTATAGCGAACTGTCTGGTGGCGTATGGTGTGTGAAGGTAATACTTGGATATAGATTTGGTATCAGGAAATAAAGAAAGAACGGTAGATTGAACAATTTATTTGAAAAAATGGAAACTCATAAATGTAGTTTCGAAGATATTTCTGGGTGGAGGCTAAAATTTTCTGGGGGTCGTAGAAGCGACGCTGGTGTGGGCGGGGTCCCCAGAGCTCCTACGCTTATGGCATATAGAATTAAGCGAAGTCGCCCCATATTTCAAATCAGTTGGGCACAAAAGGTGTCATATTAGGTTGCGAGATTAAGTTGTCATATCCCTATAGGAACCGGGGGGTGAAAAAATCGTGAATATGATACGTATTGAATCGGACGCCCTGGGTTTGCCTAAATAGGAGTTATCGGGGCCGCATGCGAGACTGAAAGACTACGAATTAGAACGATAGGGATGTGTTGAAGCGAAGGTTTGGTGTTAAGCTGATGCCTTGCCCATTCAGCCTCGCAATTGCCGCAAGGTAAATGTTAGAGTTTGTGGATTGACGCGTGCTTAGGTAGAAGTTTTCTAGCGGGGCGACAATCATAGGGTTGAGGTGAGGGTAACACAATTGGAAAAAAATATATGTGCGGGTGAGGCCAAGAAATGGCAATTCGCAATTTAAGGAATACGAATCAAATTTTGCTTCGCATAAAAGACAAGCATTTGCTCTAGATATATAAGTAATTTGTTTTTCGGTTTGTCGGCAAAGAAGTCGAGTAAACTTTGGTCAATGAAGGGATTCGATGTGTTGTGCTTATAATTTAAGTTGAGTTTCACTTAAAAATCGGGGTATCAGTATTAAAGATAAAGAAAGTTTTTTGGGGTAAGGACATGCTTAGTCTGGTACACTGCGATTATTTTAGAAGACGTTTTGTAACTAAACAGGAGCGAAATGTGAAAATTTCCTACGTGGAAAAAATGGAGTTAATTCTTGAAAAATAAGTTGTCGTTATACCTCGTTTTTAAAGGAACTTTGAAGTAGCATATTGAATGAAGAAATCTGAGAAAAACGAAAATTAAAAAAGTTTAAGCTTCCCTAGAAGCAAGAACACAAAACCTAAATTTAAAGAGAAGAGATTGTGTCTTAAAAGTATCCTTACTTGTATTCCTTTCTCCGGCTTCTGTCTTTGGTCGGAATCAAGTACCAAAATTTTTATAAGTAAAGACAAAATCTTTTGGAACCGGGCCATTGCCTTTTTTTTTCAGTGTACATTAAGATTCGGCCTGGACGAAACTTACTCCGACGTTTCGTTGGTTTGATTTCCAACCTCTTTCTTCGGATGTATTTTTGATTGAAATATTAGTTCTTTTTCATATTGTGATTATTTTAATTGTTAAAAAAGAAATATAAAATATATTTCAAAACGAATTTACAAACTAAAATTAAAATAATCACAGATTTTTCCTTCACAGAAGATTGAACGTAAACTATTAATTCAAGAACCAATTAGCAGTTCGGTGTAATTTGGGACTACACAAAAACATCACACCCTATTCAATATAATCTTTGTGGTACCCAAAAAATTCGATAATACGATATGTTCCCAAGGTTCTTAATTTAAAGTCTAGATAGCAATCAATCTTGCTCGGTAATCAATCCGAAAATCCTTAAGTGAAGGTAAAAATCGGTTTTTTTACTGTATAAGAAATAATTGTGTTCAGTGGTGAAAACCACCATGCTATCGAATGCAAAACTCATATATTTGGACTCAAACTCTGAAAATATTTTGCGGTGAATTCAAACAAATGGTTCATATGGAATCCAAAAAACATGATTCCAATTTGACGTTGAACTGTTCTTATGACGAAGTCCAGAGTATACACAAAAAAACAACAACAATGTTTTTGATATTGCCGACTACATAGATCATGCAACATCTCGAAAAAGAACATAGATCTCAAATAACAAATAGTTATAACAAGACCAGGACATATGCTCTAAAGCCTTTGCAAAAAGGAGGTTCAACCACAATATACAAGTCCACGTAGAATATGAATGTAATAAAGAAAGCAAAACTTGAAAACGTCAAATGAACACATGTCGATGGAAGGTAATACGCATGCGCCCATGCGCAATGTGCAATGCGTTCGAACATCAATGCCTCCTATACGCACATGTAGTCAATTTACGTTTTAAGGGGATCAATAAATCAGTCTAATTTCGAAGTGGAGCCAAAAGAAAGAGAAAAAAAAAACACAACAACCAGCTAACTAACAACAATACCATCGATACTCATAAAACTTTGACCAAAAAACAGAAGTGCTCCAATTGTGGCCAAAAACACAGAAGACAACAACCGAGGACAACAATAACCGAAAACAACATTACCGCCAGTAGTACCTCTACCATGGAGTAAGATGAGGAAAAAAAAACGGACAAACCAACAACATCTGTACCTGTAGCAATATTTATGTTTTAACATCAATAGAATTGTTGTAAAAGTTTCAAAGACAACAAAACGTTCAATCATGGCCGCCCGCAACATGCCAACCTTCCTTCGCGCAGCTAGGAGACTCCCAGGGTATCCCAAAAGTACTCTGGAGTAACTCTGAAGAAAAAAACCCAAACTGTCAGGGTTACTACAATTTGATAAGAGTAAGATAGTAAGAGTCGCATAAAAACTGGGCAGCTATTATGTCGGGAACCTAGTGGTCCATATTAGTAGAGGATATTAGTTAGGGAAATTTTTTCGTAGAAGACAGAACAGTGTTTCGCAGCATACAATCAGATGTCTTAGTTCTCTTTACTGTTTTGCTTCCTCAAGTTGAATCTCAACACCGGAGCCTTTGTTAATTCTTCGTAATATTGCTCAACAAAGAGCGAGTTTCAATCTTATATTGGGCAGATCTTGAGTCGGTAGACATGATCCAGCTATGGTACGACCATCAAGATGGTCAAAGTGACCGATTTACGCTTCGTTATTTGCATGTACTCAGCTGAAGGCCAACTTGCCCTTGGTATGACAGGCGGCAGGACTGAGGGTAATAGGTTTGGGAAAGTACATGATATGCTGGGGCTACGAGATTTATCACTATAACTAGGAGGGCAGATAGGTTGATGGACCATATCTATCCATCTTGGACCATTTTTACTGATCTTTACTATCTCTAATTGTCATGCAATGTATGCTGATTGTTTGGGGTTAGTTGATATTCAGTTTCCAGCTTGGTAAGGTTGGAGATTAATCGATAGAAGGTTAATGATTCATTTGTAGACGATCTGGTACGCCCTTGTTGGTGATGGAATGTCATTTGTAAGACGTTGTTAGTTCGGGAAAATGTGGTTTCGGTTACGTTGAACCCTCCTAGACGTTTGAGTTGACTCGTTGATTTAGCTGGTTCGGTTCGATACGTCGGTTCACCAGGTTCGGCAGGGTTGATTTTGATAGTTCATCCAGCTTGGTCGATTGCGTTGCGACTCGTTTATCTAGCTGGTTCGGCCCGATACTGCAGTTCACTTGTTTCAAGAGGGGTTGATTCGGAAGGCCGTTCAGGCGTAGCGGATTTTGACAGGTGAAAACACAGATCGGTAAACGGTGAAGAAACAAATTAGGAACCGAAGATACTAATACGGAAGCAAATTATTATTTATAATTTTATAATAATTTATGTTAAATTAATCGCCTTAAGCTTCAAATTACAAAATTCATATTGTAAATTTAAACAAGTATATACAGCAGTGAATACCC
>PGFW01003206.1:41957-57301 GCA_003123925.1 Haematobia irritans
TCCTCTATGCATTCCTCAATATCGAATAACTCTTTTATGAATATACAACATGTGCTTAATCTAGGACAAACACTTCTACATACTGAAATTTTCACCATGGGCTCACTTAACAAAGGTCTGCTTGGAACAGGCGATCATATTAAACGCGAAACCATTGTGGCTATAGAGAAACTGAAAGACATTGGTGTATGTAGTTTGGCAACTGGCAGGGATCACACAGTGGTAAGAGCTATTGATGGTTCCTTCTACCACTGGGGTCTAAATTCAAAGCAACAACTGACAATAGAGTCCAATGTATACGAGCTGAGTAGCCCCACAGAGTTTACGCTTAACTTTTCCAGTTTAAATGATACCAAGGAAAATATATTGGAAGCCTGTTGTGGAGATTATAGAACTGTACTCTTAAATACTCGAGGAGAATTATTTGAAGGTGAGAAGCAGCTATTGCACCAAGAAAAGGATTTTGTCACGCTGCAAATGAAGGATATGTCCAAGCAATCATTTCCCTTACTATTGGCCAGCTCAAATCTAACCATATATAATCGACGTAAATTCAAGCGACAGTATTGTATTGTTCATCATCATTTACAAAATCAGATCAGAAATATGCTAGGCTATCGCAAGCGTCTTTTTTGTATACAGAGACTGGTCCACAAAGTCTTGCTAAAGGATTGCAAATGTTGTGTACACAATGGGAAAATGTTTTATACATAGTGGTGGCTATGTTGAATTCTTTGGAACAGCTCTATCGCTCTGACTACGATGATACTTCGCAGTTGCTAATTGTGGCACACTTTCGAGATTATTGAATATTTGAAACTATGGAAAATCCTTTTGTGACCTAGACTCCATTGATGGTTTTGGCGTAGTGCAAAAATTATTTCAACAGTCACCAAATGAGGATATAACCTCATCGCCGTCCTCATCATCTTCCTCATTATTAGCGGATTGCAATAAGGATGAGTTTTTGAAAATATTCAAATGTCCTTTGCAATTTTTACCCATATAACTCAATTTTGGAAACAATTCAAAAAGATCAGTGGTAACTGTAATATCGAATTGTCTTCGTGGCTGGAATTCGTTCGTTGTAATCGCAAGACATGGAATTGGCTGAATATACAAGGATTTTTGGCAAAGCAATCAGAAGAATGCTAAAATTTGTAATTTCAAACGTAAGGAGAGGCGTGTAATTCTCAGCTCCTCCACTGTTCCCATAAAACAGTCACACACCATAATGGGTCTGACCACTCCGATCTTTATCTTATTTTCCGATTGCTGTGTCAGGTGGTGAACCATGTAGTCACCTACCCCTTGGAGGCAATGTGGATAAAGAAGGATGGTGATTGTGGTATACTAATAAAAACACCCGAAAAGAAATTCACGCTTACTGCAAGAAATCCCTACGACAAGATCTGCTGGTATGATCAATTGGAGTCATCCATTAAGAGTATTCTCAATTTACCAGAAAAAAGCAAAAATTCCTGAAGTACGCTCAATCCAATATAATTTCTCCACACATTCCAATTACTCGGGGAGCGAATGTCAAAGGGAATTTTTCAAATGCTGTCATGCATGGTAAATGTGTGTTGAAATATCCCAATGGCAAAATCTATTCCGAGATGTCATCCATGGTGTTATAGAAGTTATGCAGAAATGTTTTTACCCAAGTTGGTCTGTTATAAAGGCTACTTTAAAAATGGAAAATTCTGTGGTAATGGAACAACTCATAATTCGTGAAAAGGAAATCTATGAAGGCAACTATTTCGTAATGGTCTATTTAATGGTCATGGTCATATGCAAACTTCCGAGTATATATATGTGGGATGAATTTCAAGATATAAATCTAAAATGGGGTTATGGCGTACTGGATAATCTTGCAACTGGTGACAAATATATTGGCAGTTTGGCTGATAATAAAAAAATCGATAGAACTGTACTCTTAAATACTCGAGGAGAATTATTTGAAGGTGAGAAGCAGCTATTGCACCAAGAAAAGGATTTTGTCACGCTGCAAATGAAGGATATGTCCAAGCAATCATTTCCCTTACTATTGGCCAGCTCAAATCTAACCATATATAATCGACGTAAATTCAAGCGACAGTATTGTATTGTTCATCATCATTTACAAAATCAGATCAGAAATATGCTAGGCTATCGCAAGCGTCTTATTTGTATACAGAGACTGGTCCACAAAGTCTTGCTAAAGGATTTGCAAATGTTGTGTACACAATGGGAAAATGTTTTATACATAGTGGTGGCTATGTTGAATTCTTTGGAACAGCTCTATCGCTCTGACTACGATGATACTTCGCAGTTGCTAATTGTGGCACACTTTCGAGATTATTTGGAAATATTTGAAAACTATGGAAAATCCTTTTGTGACCTAGACTCCATTGATGGTTTTGCGGTAGTGCAAAAATTATTTCAACAGTCACCAAATGAGGATATAACCTCATCGCCGTCCTCATCATCTTCCTCATTATTAGCGGATTGCAATAAGGATGAGTTTTTGAAAATATTCAAATGTCCTTTGCAATTTTTACCCATAATAACTCAATTTTTGGAAACAATTCAAAAGATCAGTGGTAACTGTAATATCGAATTGTCTTCGTGGCTGGAATTCGTTCGTTGTAATCGCAAAGACATGGAATTGGCTGAATATACAAGGGATTTTTGGCAAAGCAATCAGAAGAATGCTAAAATTTGTAATTTCAAACGTAAGGAGAGGCGTGTAATTCTCAGCTCCTCCACTGTTCCCATAAAACAGTCACACACCATAATGGGTCTGACCACTCCGATCTTTATCTTATTTTCCGATTGCCTGTGTCAGGTGGTGAACCATGTAGTCACCTACCCCTTGGAGGCAATGTGGATAAAGAAGGATGGTGATTGTGGTATACTAATAAAAACACCCGAAAAGAAATTCACGCTTACTGCAAGAAATCCCTACGACAAAGATCTCTGGTATGATCAATTGGAGTCATCCATTAAGAGTATTCTCAATTTACCAGAAAAAGCAAAAATTCCTGAAGTACGCTCAATCCAATATAATTTCTCCACACATTCCAATTACTCGGGAGCGAATGTCAAAGGGAATTTTTCAAATGCTGTCATGCATGGTAAATGTGTGTTGAAATATCCCAATGGCAAAATCTATTCCGGAGATGTCATCCATGGTGTTATAGAAGGTTATGGCAGAATGTTTTTACCCAAGGTTGGTCTGTATAAAGGCTACTTTAAAAATGGAAAATTCTGTGGTAATGGAACACTCATAATTCGTGAAAAGGAAATCTATGAAGGCAACTTTCGTAATGGTCTATTTAATGGTCATGGTCATATGCAAACTTCCGAGTATATATATGTGGGTGAATTTCAAGATAATCTAAAATGGGGTTATGGCGTACTGGATAATCTTGCAACTGGTGACAAATATATTGGCATGTTTGCTGATAATAAAAAATCGGGGCCTGGTATTTGTGTAACTGCTTCGGGCAACTATTTTGAGGGTTTGTTTGCAAATGACGAATTGAGCGGTGGTAAGACGGTGGCTATTTTTCCCAATCAGTATTTCTACGAGGGCGAGTCAGGACTAAATGGGCCTAATGGCTTGGGGAAATACTATATGCCCAAAGATGACACCGGGAAAAGTGAAACAAATGTAGGTTATGACAGCATATAACGAAAATTGAATTCTAACAAAAACATATTTTTTTCTTGTTTTCAGGAAACCTATTTTCCTACAAGCATGGATAATGTTGTCGTTGGAAACATTTTGAGTGGTCAGTTAAGTGGTACCTGGGAAAATGTGAAAATAAATAACGGATCTATTGAAATCAATGTGAATTTTCCAAAATATCCAAGGTTGGTATACATTTCAACGTAAATATAAATTTATTGATTTGATGCAGAGGAAGTCTATCTTTTTTAAAATCTTCCTATCATAAGGATACAATTTTAATATCATTGGCGAATAGCTCACCAGGCGATCAAGCGTGGTACTTACGCATGTTCGTCATGCAATATTAATAAATTTCTACTATACTACCGAAGGCCAGTTTGTGTTTGGCACGTGGAGCGATAGAAGAAAAAATCCAGACTACAGTTCTGCTCGTTTTCGATCAGGACCAAGTACATCTAGAACTGCCGAGGTAGGCATACAAGACGTATACGACCTTGAGTTGATGCTGTACAGTATAGTCGATAGGACACTTGACAGCAAATATTCCTCCCGAGCCCCGCGAAGTATTTTCCAGCTGTATGTAATCAATACAGAATTCGACAACTGGGAAAAGTTATCTGAATCGACTTTTACCTTTTCGAAAGGTCGAATTTTTGATTTTTTCCAAACTTGGAGAAATCGACTTTTGCGAATATTATTAAAAAGTAGCATTTTAATCTATTTCAATCTAGATACTTGAAATATTATTCTTCCCAAGCACCGTTGAGAATTTTCCTGCTGTTGATGTTATTTATATAGATTCCGAAAACTGGGGATATTAATCCAAATCAAATAAAAAAATGTTGCATGTTTGCATGTTTTATTTTGAAATATTCAAAAAAACATCACTGATCCTCACATATTTCACATACAATAGTTAATTATCTGTATGAATATTCCTATTTAATGAGCCGCACTTCCTCACTAATGCCACACGGCGCCAACGGGCATTTGTATTCTGTTTCAGTGTTTCATAGATCAAAAATTCGATCAATTTCGCCTGTTTCAAAGGTTTTCTTCTTAACTTTCCCCAAATTGTATAAGTCGACTTTCAATCTTTCCAAACATTTGGAAAAAGCCGACTTTAGAATTATTTAAAAAAGGCGAATTTTGACTTGCAATTTTTGATGAGTTGCATGCATAAAAACATCGATATCACATTTGCTCTTCAACCAAAGTCGAATTTCCACTCTAATCGTTTAATTCGATGTGTCTCTACAAAATTCGTTTTTGAATCGATTTTCCAAAAAGCGAACTGTTGATCCGAAGATTACGAAAGTCAACATCGACATTTTTCTAACAAAAAATTAAGTTTTTGAAAATTCGACTTCGATTATCGATTTTGAAGATTACAAAAAAGCGATATCGACTTTTTATTTGACAAAAAATAACTTATCGAAAATTCTGGTTTTCAATTGTGGCCACTATTAAAAGTCGATTTTGGCCCCCATAACGTTCAAATGCCAATTTTTGACCAAACACAAAAAAGTTTTCATCCGTGGTTACCCCTTTCGGTTATGCGGTAAATTTCTGAAAGCGAAGAGCCCCTCATGTCAAAGAGTCCGCCTTTACTTATTAAGTTTTAAGATAATCGAAGATTAAAGATTACAAAAATGTCGACATAGATTAGTCGAAAAATTCTATTTTGAACACCTAGCACCACTGCGTATGGAACATTTCAAAGGATTTTACCCGAACCTGGTATAAAATCGTTTAACCCTCTAATGCCCCAATTTTTTTGCCGGCTGATTAAATTTTCAATGTTAACGACACAAAAACAAGAGAACTAAGCAAGAAAAATGTTATACGGTAAAATCAGCATATGCGCAAGCCTCCTGAATAGTTTCAAATAATTTTCTTTTATTTGTCCATTTTGTTGTCTAAGGTGTGTTTACTACAAAGCTCCTTATTAAATGAAGCCCGCCTAAAGGCGTCTTGGCATTAGAAGGTTAATCACATCATGGAAACCCCCTACGATAAATACTAAGTCACGGCGTTAATTTCTTCACGAAATACATTGAAACAATTTTTTGTCTTCCATCCATTTTGTTAAGACTAGAAGTGCCCATATGTAATAGGTACTTTTAGTTAAATGTGGTATCACAATGGACTGAATAGTCTAATGGCCAGTTTCTCATCCTCCGATTAATTTTAACCGTGATAGACCTCCGGTTAGTAAAATTTTTGTATGGGATCAGCTGTTTTATCGACACGATAAATAATAACAAGACATTGAGAAACTGGCCCTAAGTGAGCCTGAAATTTAATCGGGCTGCCAATTTAACCTAACCTAACCTAACCTTGTCTTCCATCACGAAATTAATTGATCCAATAAAGTCAATTAAGAATTTATTCAATCACAGAAATGATAATATCAATCACCAACGCTAATAAAAAATTTAATTGACACAATTAAAAAATCGATCAATAATGTTGTGATTGCATTTTAGTTTTGATTTAAGAACATTTAGTTGAATCACAATTTAATTGCGAATATATAATACGCGCCGTAAAGTTCGCCAGCCGATCTTATGTACCCTCACCTGATGGATTTATAAAACTGTACTAAAGACTGTCATCCACAATCTGAATTACTCTGGTTGCATGCGTAACACGTGCAAGGCATTCTTAAAACTCTCTTATACCCTTGTTTCTCAAGCTAAGTTAGCTCCATCCGGGTATATAGTAAATCAAAAAAGGCCCCCGTAAATAATATCACGTAATAGTAATCAGTTCGGACACAAGTTTTTCTTATAGAAAATAAAATTTTGTATACGATAAAAATTCAGGTTCGACAGAAGTTTTTCTATAGAAATAAAAATTTTGACAAAAGTTTCTATAGAAATAAAATTTTACAAAGTGTTCTATCAGAAATTAAAATGTGATAAAGTTTTCTATAACAAAAAATATCTGAAAAAAATTTTATAGTAATAAAATCTTTGACACAAATTTCTATAGAAATAAAATTTTACAAAATTAATTCTATAGAAGATAAAATTTGACAAATATTTTCATATAGCAAGTAAAATTTGAAAACATTCTTATGAACACTAAAATTTTGACAAAGTTTTGTATAGAAATAACATCTTGACAAATTCTTGATATCATAGTTATATAAATTTTGACTCAAATTGTTTTTAAATAAAATTTTGACAAATTTTCTATAAATAAAATAAATATAGTCATTAATCTAATATAAATAATAAATTTTTTGACTATAATTTTCTATCAGCATAAAATCTTTCAAAATTTTTCTATTGTAATAAAATATCCTCGACAAGAATTTTCTATACAATAAAATTTGATAAAATTTTCTAAAAAGATAAAATGTTGGTAGAGTTATTTTTGGGTGATCCGCCTACTATATAACTATTAGACCGGATAATGACCAATTTTGGGCATGGTTACGGCCACTATACTAGCGCCAATGTACCAAATTTCACTCAACGTGTGCATCTGATGGGCTACATATAATTATGATCCAATTCCTGCATGGTGTTAGAGACCATATACAACACAATATAACCCAATTTCAGCCAGAACCGGTATGAAATCATTGCTTTCTTAACAGGCTTCCGCAAGCCAAATCGTGGATCGGTTTTATTAGGGCTATATATAATTAATGGACCGATATCACAATTCCTTGGGCATGTTTTAGAGACCATAATACTAACACCATTACAAATTTTCAGCCGGATCGGATTAAATTTTGTCCTTCTCTTTGAGGCTCCGCAAAGCCAAATCGACGGAATCGGTTATATGGGCTACTTAATTATATATTAGGACCGATTGGGACCATATTTAGCATGAGTTGTTAAGACCATGATATCTAACTACCATGTACCCAAAATTTCACCGGCATACGGATAATTTTGCATGCCGCAAAACGAGGCGGTTTATATGGGCGGTTATACGTAAAAGTGGTCCGATATTGGACCCATTTCCAATACGATCCTCGAGCTACATCCAATAACCAACTACTGTACCTATTCAAGTCGATAAGCTTGCTTCGTTTGAAGTTAGCCTAGATTTCAATAGTACGAACGCGGCATGCTAGATCCCACTTCAGAATTGCACACGACCCAAAAATATATTACTTCTTATGCGGTCTTAGAGCAATGTATCGATGTTGTACAGAACGGAAGAACATTCGGAGTCGAAATTAATGTTCGATTTGACGAAATTTTCCAACAAAAAAAACAACACAAACAATCAAGACAACAATTGTCGATTTTTGAAATCAAACACAAAAAATCAAACAATTGGTCGATTTAATTTTTTATATTTAATTCTTTCATTATGTTGATTAATCGGTAAGCCTAAAAATCGATTGGACTCCGATTTTCCAAAAAATCACCAATCATTCAGTTATTTGAAAGATTACAAAATAGTTTTCCGATCTGTAGAACTTCTATTCGATTATCGTACGATATCTGAAAATCTGATGTTTGACTTGTGGCTCTACATCAAAGTCGATTTTGGGCCAACATTAAAGTTCGATCTGGACACGTTTACAAAATATCAACAGTTCGATCGGTCGAGACTTTGAAATTTCGCTATAATTAAATATTTCGTGTTGTTTGTACTCTTAAGACTAAATAAACAATCATTCCGTCGATTTCTGAATATGACAAAAAAGCCATCTCTCGGAATTTCTAAAATAAGTCAGATTATACGAAGAAATTGCGATTTGACCCACCTTTCAAAGAGTCGTATTTCGGCCACCATTTAGAATAGTCGATTGCTCCATGTAAAAAAAAAAAATCAACACGACGAACATCGTTTATTGAAAATTTTTGAATATTAAATTCTTCATTAGTGCGTAGAAATCGTCAAGCCGTAGCAACGCCAATACAAAATTCGAAATTCGATTGGATGTTTGACAAAACAAGATTATAGTTGAAAATCGGATTTCGATTATGATTGCCCCAACTATCAAAATGGTGCGATTGCGTCACCAATTAAAATTCGGACAGATCAATTTTTCGCGAAAAAAAAAAAGCGAAAAATTCGGTTTTTTGACAAAAACTCGGCGATCTCAATATTCAATCAATTCACTTTTCAATTTATTAAAGACAATACAATAAGGCCACGAAATCACAAAACTTTTCACAAAATGTCAACATTTATTAAGTAATAAAATCCAACATTTTTTCTTTTATCTATTACTTTGCATGTAATAAACAACCTCTTATCTTATATTATATTTGCTTACAGCTCTTTTTGAAGCATTCGTTAAATAATTCCGAGAAATGGACTTAGTTTATTTAAAGATTCGAAAATGATAATTTTCGAATATTTAGCACCTAAACTCAGCACACAAACAATACCATCGAAGCATATCAACATTTGCCCTATGAATCGAATTAATCCGTTATAACAAAGCCCAACATGAAATCAAAAGGAAAAATGACTGAGTTGAATTATGACTCTTACAACACCCCCTCACAATCAATACTTCGTTAGAGATTGGAGTGACTCCTATTGATGTGGATAAATTAAGTCTAAATCTGTCAACGTTTATTACGAACCAAAAATCCGACTGACTAAGTCCACTCTCCATCAATGAAATACATCTGTAGCAAATGCTTAGAATTTACAATTAATGAATGCTAAGACTATTAGAGCATAATTCAAACGTATTAAAATACGAAAGATACAGCAATAACTCAACATTTCCTAATATAAATACCATTATGATGAACTGCGTACAACAAAGCATTACATTCAATATAGTTCCTTCTGAGTAAACAATGTATATAAGAATGCTTGATGACTGAGTAAATGGCAGCACTTTGGAGTACATTTTGTGTTTTTGTATTCTTTGTACTTATATAGTTATATCAGTACCTATTGCAATCCGCGAAATGAATTAACTACCACCGTTTGGCTTCGCTCCGAACTAAACAGAGAAATACTATTCCTATCAAGGCATACCTAAAGGATGCATTCCGTATCGTTATCATCCTTAAACACTATAAAACGATCGTATTACCTATAGCCTTTTACGATCCTATGGCTGTTGGAAAAATAAAACCAAACACCCACTGCTAGCCAAACAGCATGAGATGAATGCGCGAATACTATATCACCAGCGAAATGTATAAATTTATCGTATTCACCACAGTTCAAATCCCCCATCCGGCCTTCCACTTATCCATTTCCAAAGCCTCCAGAACCCGCCCGCCTGAACAGCCTGGGCTATCTCCATAGCATATCACTTAGGATTCAATCTGTTTATTTCCTGCATCCCCGAAGATATTGCCGTGATTGGTGAAACACACAGAGAGAGTGGTTTCCTCATGTTAACGCTATATATCCCATGAATTGTCGGAAAGCACTTACTCTATGCTTTTGTATTATATGCTCAGCACTATACTTGACAAAAGATGACCTATATCTCAAAATCTAATGCGTGCTGAAAAATTAACGCCGATGAAAATAACATGCTAATCGTTTGGAATTATTGACAAGTAAACTATTTGTTTATAATTTAAGTCATGCCCCGAATCCTATTATTTACATTTTATTGTGGTTATTTTTCCAGATATATTTGGAATATAAAAATCCCCGCATGGTTCTTCGGATCAGCCGTACAACATGTTAAATGAGCTTATAGAAAATAAGCCCTATGACCATGCTAACGTGTCGATAGAAATTGTTATTGGAAAAATTATCCCATGGCCATATTCAACAAATCTCCAGAGGTAAAAAATCATAAGGTTTTTTTTTTATAAAAATAATTTGTCATGTTAGTTCAGCTAACTTCATCACTCAATCCTTCAGTTCCATTTCCACTCACTCTGCACAAACAATATTTTTCTGTTATACAGCAATACAATCAAAATCCCATAATCTCATAGCACGCATCACTTGTTGCCTAAAAACACCACGTATTTTGCTAAATAATTTTGTTAATACCCTATACACACTCAAATTTAGGTATCATTAACGTTCATCTGCAAAAAAAAAATGTGCCTACCAAAAATTGATTTTAGATACCCCATAAAATTTGTACCTCGACTCAGAATCACCTCCAGAGTCGCAATCTAGCCCTTGTTTCGTCCGTCTGTCCTTCGCATTTATAACAAGCCGTGATCATGCTGATGGCAAAGGCGTGAGTGTGAGTGAGCGTCACCAGAATGTCATGCATTGAACGATGTAACGAATTCGGAAAATACCTCACGCAAAATAGTCCCGGCCAACGACATACACGCTTTTTACGAGTTGAAATTCATTTATAATTTATGACACCTAGAATTTAAGAATTTAATAACCTCTCGACTTTAATCATGTTCATGTTTTCACGACACGTCGAAGTAAATACTCATAAAACTATCAATGAGGTCACGATATTTCCGTGAATCACCATATTTTCGTGAGTCAGACATTTTCGTTTGACGAGAACAATATGCTTTTTTTCAAGATGAGCTTTGCCTCTGCTCACCCCCGTGCAAGGTGCTACAATACAATATCGTAGCGTGAGTGGAATAAATTTTTTCCGCATAGTAAAAATATTACTTCACTGGTCACATCTCACTACTCTGTAATCTTCCCTTGATTCGACTCTATTCGCTCTTTGGTTGATGTCCTCCGCTCCATGCTATTTGTCTTCGAGAGATTATCCTCGCTACCATTGACTTCTAACCGAATTTCGATTAAATTGGCTAACCCACCTTTCACTCCGCAAATTCACTCTTTCAACTCACCGTTGGTGGTGTTGCGAGGAAAAACTCAGATCAAATGTCTCTCAGACTACTTAGCTCCCGTATATATATGTATCGTCCCCGATTTTTGCCACAAATCACTGTCGTCCGTACCAACACCCTTTAGTATCACCAACGATCTTACTCAACAGTTCGGCCCACTGCACGATATCCTACTCGTCTATTTGTCACCTACCTAGCTATCTATGCGACCGCGCCGTAAAAAATCATCGGCAAACTCCGGTAAGATTTGTTATTACTATAGTTAGCTCCCAGATTATATGATTGCCCGATTTTTCTAAAAATTTGGTCCCTCATTCTAATCCTAAATTTAATTAAAGGCACCGTACTCATTACTTGGGACTATCCCACACTCTGTGCAATGCTGTTAGCATGCACCGCCATTAAGCATATCCCACTCAGGTCGTGGGTTCGATCCTGCTTCGATTCCGCCAACACCAAAAAAGTTTTTTCAGCGTGGATTAGTCCCACCTCAGTAATGAACCTAGGTGACATTTCTGCAGGGTTTATATAAATCTCTCTTTAATGTCTTTCATCTGCAAGAATGGAACGCCGTTCGCCTCGCTTATGAAAAATGACGGTCCCTCTTCTCATTGAGGCTAACATGGAAGCGGGCAGCTACTCAGTGGATAAGCGAGAAGTTCACCAATGTGTCATCACAATGGACTGAAACGTCCTAAATGAGCGCATACATCAGGTGCCCCTAACTAAAAATCTGTCAGATCTTAGATGCTATACGCTTCCACTCAGTCGGGTAGGTATCCCGATTCTTTAATAAATGTACCCTAAACATACCACCACAATGATTATCCTTGACCCATACTGCCCTTAACCTTCAGTTTACCCGATCGATTACTCACATTGTAACACAGCCGTAATATCCCTGTAAATCAATTCAACCTGCACATAACTATCCAAAACTCGGGTTCAGATTTAGATATACCTATACCCCCCATTAGATACTTTGTCCAATTCGCCCTCCATTTATCTCCCGAAATTCCACCTACATCACTATGATATTTCATTCAACAATGTACCCAAATTCAAATTCTTGATGTATTACCAATGCGATTATATGACTTACCAGTCAGGTCAATACGACAGCCGAACCCACCCCACTCATTCCTACCCGTCCTCTCTCCTCATCCCCCTCTCCTTCTCCTAGACTGATACATGTAGTCCTCTCCACACACACCAAATCTATCTACTGACGATCACCAATCAAACCTCTCCCGCCGAAATTCTCACATAATATTGATTTTATCCTGTGCCAACACTAATTGAGCCTGCTATTTCCAGTTCTTCTCACATCACATCTATTATTACCTTACTCATTTTTTGGCCTACTAACTCCCTCGATCCTAGATGCACTTAACAGAATCAACAAGCTGGGCCTACCTACAAATCATCAGACTATTTCTGTTCTTGACTCAGCCCATCATAAAACTCCCACTCCAGAACTCATGTACCCTTAAACATTAGCACTATAACCAAGAGTACCCTAGATTCATACATTTCAAACCTAATCTCCCAAATCTATAACATCTGATAAGCCCCACTAGATACAAGGTTTTACTAATTCTCCAAGTAGGGTTATTTAGTATATAATATAGTCGAACCCACTTTTCTACTTACTACTTTTGGTCCTTCACTTATCTCGTAAGTTTGCTTTCATCTCAAGACATCATATAACAATGTTATCTCAACATTCTTTCCCATACACAGCAAGTAATTTTTCCTGCTTATCTTTCTATAACCCTCTCGCCATACTCTCGCAATATCGGAGCGCATACGTATATTTAATTTTTTTCATCGTTTGAACACATCACCGTATAATACTATACCAAAATTATTTCGTACTGCTCTCGAGTAGAGATATATATATTTCTGGTGCTAACGTGCGCCAACTTTTCTGATGGTGAAATTGAGTCTAGCTATGTACTCGTCTTCGCTCTTCCCCGCTTTCTATCTCTATATATCTATCTCCCCCTATCTCTTCGACAACAAAACAAGCGATCGACATAAAAAACTTGCACCACAGTAGTTGCTATTGCAATGTGTTACCCAGGCTCGGATGAATATGCAAATGCGACCACTATCGGACCACGATTTACGTATAAGCCCCCCGATATAGAACCGTCCCCAGTATTTGGACATGCCGAAGCCTCCTTAGTAGAGCAAATTCATCCCATCCGCGTTGAAATTTTGTAACGTCGTGTCAAGGTATATGGTCTCTACACACACCCATAGCAAAAAACTTGGTCCAATCGGCCATAATTATATATACCCCATATAAACCGATACCCTAGATTTACCTTCCCGGACCCTCTTGGAGACCGCAACATTCATTCCGAATACCCGGCAGATTAAAAAACTTTGGTACGTCGGGTGTTAGTAATATCGGCTCTAACAGGCAGGCAAACTTGCCGTCCATATTCGCCGTCCATACATTTATATGATAGCCACTCAGATTGACCTCCGAACCTCTTAAGCGAGCAAACTTTCATTAACATTCGATTGTTGACAATTTGTACATTGCGCTAGTATAATCCGCATAACCTGCCATGCAAAAATGCACGTCCATAACGGTTCGCCAAATCACACTCAAACAATTTGCGTCCAACAATTCACCAAAATAATCTACACTTCATAAAAAAAAGTCTGCTAAAACAGCAGTTTCGATGTATGCCTTTTATATTTTGTTTACTCAGGCGCCAAATGAACAACAATTATATAAATTTTTAGGTTATAAAATTTTCCCCAAAGCACTATTTTAAGAATCAAAAGTAGTTTTGGTATATTTTTGCACTTAATATACTTACATAGCTCCTAAATACGATCAGCAAACATTTTGTTCTTGCTGTTATGCCTCAATCGATAAATATTCAGATTTTTTGGTCAAATACTAAGATTTCATAAAAATTTGTTTTACATTATGTTTAGGATAAGCTCCTAGTTGACATTTTTATTTGTTTTAGCCAAAATAAAACATGTTTTAGTGTAATCGAGCTTCAAAAATAGCCAGGAAAGTGTTTGCTATTTCAGCAAACAACTGGACTGCTGTCCTTTTTTCAGCAGACTTTCTGCTGTTTAGCAGACTTTCTGCGTCCCTACTAACAATATTTCTTCTGGGTTGACTCAAAATTTTAATTTCTATAGCACGTTTTAGTCAATATATTTTATTTCTATAAAAAATTTTCAGTCAAAATTTTGAATTACTATTAGAAAACATTTTGTTTAAAATTTTATTTCTATAGAATAATTTGTCCACAATTTTATTTCTATAGAAAATTTGGTCAAAATTTATTCTAGTAGAAAATATTTTGTCAAAAACTGATTAGTATACTAATTAATCGGTCTTTTTGTTTAATAATACCCCGTATTGGACTAACTTACGAGACAGACGGTAGAAGACTCGTTGGGGTCGCGCGCAGGGGTCTGTTTGCAATGATAGCTTTAAATACCTTGCGCATCGTGTCTACTTTTGATCGCGCTGTCAACCAGTGAATTCATTGTGCCATTGTACGAGTCGGGGGTGGTGTAGTAGTAAATTTGCTCCACCTCAATTTCCATGTGAGCGCGTACATAACGATCGGGCCTGGCCAGAACTTATCGCCCGGATCTATACTTAGCTTCATTTCCAGTTTATTTAAAATTTATGAATTTTCGTTATTGCAATCTCATTTGAAAATTCTTTTCGATTTTCAAGATAATCTAAGAGAGTCCTGCAATGCCGATCTCGTGGGACTATAATATGCCTTTAACATTGGTCTTAATTACTGCAGGGCCAGACATTCATCATTCTTGGCGCTGAGTTGGCTTATTACTGGCATGATTTGACCGATTAGTCAAAAAATTTTCAATTCGGCAAATGAATGGCACATCTCTTCTTTGCTATC
>PGFW01003213.1:4400-16589 GCA_003123925.1 Haematobia irritans
AATTTGTGTTGGTTGAGCACATTACTAACAGGCGGCTACAGATTAATAGAGTTGGACACCATGGTTGACTTAAAAAATGGTGTTCTGAATTCACTATAAGCGCGTTGGTACCTATTAATCGTCCAAGACTATTTAGTGATGTAAAATTAAGTTCCCGACCTCTCCAATAAAATAAAAAAACCCTGGGTGACCACAGTAAAAAAAACACAATCCCGGGAATCCGAGTCAATTCCCGGAAAGTTTCTGGAATATATTCATATCACAGAGTAAGACTTCCCTCTGAGGTTGGGATCCCCAAAACTTCCCCGTTCTCGATCACAGTTGAAAACCTTTGAACGTGAGGTGATTAGTCACTGTCAAAGGTAACAGGCCCGCCTTTACATCAATCTTTCGGTCCAAACCTAAAAATATGGTCACTAATGCGCCGTCAACCTGCGCTTAATACCACATGGAGCAAGGTATAGTATATATGGAATAAATTGAACCCATTGGTCGCAATCCTCGCTGAACTGCCATCGACACAATTGGTCATAATTCCGTGTCCATGCCCTAAAAATCAATAGCAGCTAAGCGGACTCACGAGCGCAAGGATTATTATTATAGCACTGATATGCACTCTCGAGTCGAGGTTTTCAATCTGATATGAATCAGACATTCATACTATTCCAATATATCTACCAAGAGCCTATAGAAAATAGTCCATTTCGTGAAGATAGTAACGATTCATCACATTCGATAGCATAGCTACAGGATATTTGTGTACAAAATGTGTTCTTTAGATGTTGCCATAATACCGCAGATAGTCTTTGTATCACTTTATTATAACCATTTTATCCCACGAGGATCCATTTTTTGACATTACACTATAGCTCTAAGCCCTTTATAACACAGGCGAAGAAGAGATTTATGTTTTACAATATTAACCACTATCCTACATATAGAATTTTGTATTTTACTTATGAAGAAAATGTTGTATACTCGTTAATTTTGTCAAGATTTTCATTCTCTCTACCACCCGAAAGAAGCCTTGGTAAAACCTTTCACCATAATATCACAAACCTCTACATTTAAATGGGACACCTTATTCTCTGAGTCTTAACCTAGGCAACACAACCACACACACATGAGTTGGCAGACATTTTTCCAGATTCTCTTCAATTGTCAATTAACACACTAGTCACTCACTCGATACTAGTACGAGACTTGAACCTTACATCGGTACCCGACATAAAATTTTATTCTATCCTATGATGTGTGAAAATAAGGACCGGAAAATACCGTAATAATGTAACCATACTCCAACCAAAATAGCCATATTTTCCCATATAAATACATTAAAAATACATAGTGGGTCCTGGCCGGCCCCATGTTACTGAATGCTGACAATTCCCGAAACATTGTGGTATGACGGAGGGTTAATATATACCACGTGTAGCTACGCCATGTGGTATACTATTGACGGTGGTTAGGAACGTTTTAAGATACCTTGTCATCGGCTTCAGCGTAGAAGTTTCTACGCCAAATCCATGTGGAGGCGTACATAAGCTTCGGCTGGTCGAACTTAGGCCGTTTATAACTTGTTCAAAATTGATAATTCCTCTATCTTACCCGGTACCAAATTGAAGTCAAAAATAAGCTTGTTGACCTAATCATGGTTTAAATTAGAGATCAAACTTAAAAATGTTTTAAGCAGTGAAACAAAAACAAGAAACATGCGACCAATTGTTGCAAAAATAGTGGCTAAAAAAAATGAACCCTATTATAAGAAATTATTATTATTTTATATTTATAATATTATGAAGCTTACATGGTTCCAATTTCTGGTAGGCATTTAACTCAATAACAGAAAACAAACAGAAAGAACTCTAACAGACCCCTTTTTGCTGGTGAATCCTCGTAATAAGGTTATTTGCTTAAAATATTCGACCTCATTATTGAATTGGATTTTTCTTTGCACAATAATTTTAACAAAAGCCAGAGTAATTCACTAAGAGTCAGAATATTTTTTTCTTTTTTTTGGTTTTTTTAATTATAGGCATTTTTTCGAGCCTCTTCGCTTTTAATTTGTTTTTTGAAGGACTGTCCAGACTCTTTCATAAATATTGACTTAACAAGACAACAATGACCAACCCACTTTCTTTGTAAAACAATGAAAAATTATGTCCCTTTTCACCTTAAAAATCATCCTTGACGACGCCATTTGTTACAATGGTAGGCAATGGTGAGAGACCAAGGATCTGAGAACGATGGCAATGACGACGAACGAAATCATAGTCAAGTGTTTGCAATGAGACCTTTCGACCGCCCTCCCCCCCCAAAAAAATCCTACAAAACATCATAGACCATCAACTCAAAAATTCATGGCACGTAGCCTCGGAAAGGGTTTGATACCGTGATGGTGGATGTTTGGCTCAATGAATCCCTGACCGTAAACAAAACGCAAATAATTTCTTAGATATGCTGCTGTGATTTTTATCTCATTCCTGCATTCGTTCGCTCATGTTAGAGTTTTTCAATTCGTTTTGCTTTCTCAGAGTGCAGGATAATTTCAATTGTAGTGTGTTAGGCGAAGGGTACATTCTCTACAAGTGAAATGATTTATGGACTTTTAATAGACAGCGAAAATTGGGTCAGCTGTATGACTGAATTATTAGTTTGAAGTAATAATTTACATTACCATGGTACTATACGAGCGCACAAAGCTACATGCGCCGAGAAAACTCCGATCCAAGAATTTTATTCATCCGTACGTATTGCGAATAATTCAATTCATACAAAATATAAACGCAATTGGTTTCAATAATCATACCCACCCACCTTAGAATGGTGAGGGGTAAATAAGTTTGTCATTCTCGTTTGTAAAAATTAAAATATGTAAACATTGACGATATTAAGAACAAGACGAACCCGGCGTGCCTCGCTGCCCCTGTTTTAGGAACTTTTCGTTACTTAGTCAGCCTTTTTTTCGACCGATGAGATATAAAAGATAAATCTTCTAAAAAAAATAGAAATATTCTAAATATTTTACAAGTATATACGGCGTTAAGTTCGACCAGGCCGAAGCTTATCGTACCTCCACTCATGGATTGCGGTTAGAAACTTCTACTGAAGCGATGGCAAGGTATCTTAAAACTTCTAACGCCGTAATTATACCACATAGTCCATACGTGGTATATTATCAACTAAAAGGGCGACTAAATACGTATCATATAATAAGTTTAAAGTTTTATATAGAAATAAAATTTTGACAAAATAAAATTTTGGCAAAATTTTCTATTGAAATAAAATTTGGAAAAAATTTTTTATAGAAATACAATTTTGACAAAATTTTCTATAGAAATAAAATTTTTACAAAATTTTCTATAGAAATAACATTTTGACAATGTTTTCTATAAAATAAAATTTTGGTAGATTATTTTTGGCTCGAGTGGCAACCATGATTATGAACCGATATGGACCAATTTTTATGTGATGATTGGGCATCGGCTATATATAACTATAGACCGATATGACAATTTGGCATGGTTATTAGCCTTATACTAACACCACGTTGCAAATTTCATACCGGATCGGATGAATTTTGCTCTCAAGAGGGCTCCGGAGAATCAAATCTGGGGAAGCGGTTTATGTGGGGGCTATATATACATTATGGACCGATATGGACCAATTCTTGCGTGTTTGTTAGAGACCACATTCTAACACCATGTTCCAAATTTCAACCGGATCGGATGAATTTTGCTCCTCCAAGAGGCTCCGCAGGCAAATTGGCGGATCGATTTCATATGGAGCTATATTAATTATGGACACGATATGGACAATTTTTGCATGGTCATTAGAGAACATATACCAACACCATGTACCAAATTTCAGCCGGATCGGATGAAATTTGCTTCTCTTAGAGGCTCCGCAAGCCAAATCGGGGGATCGATTTATATGGGGGCTATATATAATTATGGACCGATGTGGACCAATTTTTGCATGGTTTTTAGAGACCATATACGAACACCTACCAAATTCGCCGGATCGGATGAAATTTGCTTCTCTTGAGGCACCGCAAGCCAAATCGGGGGATCGGTTTTAGTGGGGGTATATATAAGAATTATGGACGATGTGGACCAAGTTTTGCTATGGTTGTTAGAGACATATGCCTAACCCATGATACCAAATTTCAGCCGGATCGGATGAAATTTGCTTCTCTTAGAGCAATCGCAAGCCAATTTTGGGGGTCCGTTTATATGGGGGCTATACGTAAAAGTGGACCGATATGGCCCATTTGCAATACCATCCGACCTACATCAATAACAACTACTTGTGCCAAGTTTCAAGTCGATAGCTTGTTTCGTTCGGAAGTTAGCGTGATTTCAACAGACGGATGGACGGACATGCTCAGAACGACTCAGAATTTCACCACGACCCAGAATATATGTATGGCGTCTAGAGCAATATTTCGATATGTTACAAACGGAATGACAAAGATTTAGAATATTTTCTATTTTTTTAGAAGATTTATCTTTTTATCTCATCGATCGAAAAAAAGGGCCTGACTAAGTTAACGTAAAAGTTCCTAAAACAGGCGCAGCGAGGCACGCCGGGTTCGTCTTGTTCTTAATATCGTCAATGTTTACATATTTTAATTTTTTACAAAAGAATGACAAACTTATTTACCCCCTCACCATTCTAAGGTGGTGGGTATGATTATTGAAACCAATTGCGTTTATATTTTGTATGAATTGGAATTATTTCGCAATACGTACGGATGAATAAAATTCGTTGGGAATCGGAGTCATTCTCGGCGCATGTAGCTTTGTGCGCTCGTAGGACCTATGTATCATGGTAATGGTAAAATTATTACTTCAAACTAATAATTCAGTCATACAGCTGACCCAATTTTCGCTGTGCTATAAAAGTCCATAAATCATTTCAGCTTTTAGAGATGTACCCTTTGCCTAACACACTAGAATTGAAATTATGTCCTGCACTTGAGAAGCAAAACGGAAGTTGAAAAAACTCTAACATGAGCGAAACGAATGGCAGGAATGAGATAAAAATCACAGCAGCATATCTAGAAATTTATTGGTTTTGTTCTACGGTCAGGGATTCATTGAGCCAAACATCCACCATCACGGTATGCAAACCCTTTCCGAGGCTACGTGCCATGAATTTTTATGAGTTGATGGTCTATGATGTTTGTGTAGGAATTTTTTTGGGGGAGGGCGGTCGAAAGGTCTCATTGCAAACACTTGACTATGATTTCGTTCGTCATTGCCATCGTTTCTCAGATCCTTTGGTCTTCACATTGCCTACCATTGTACATGGCGTCGTCAAGGATGATTTTAAAGTGAAAAGGACATAATTTTTCATTTGTTTTACAAGAGAAAGTGGGGTTGGTCATTGTGTTTTGTTAAGTCAATATTTATGAAAAGAGATTGACAGTCCTTCAAAAAACAAATTACACGAGAGCATCGAGAGAAAAGATGCATAATAAAAAAAAAAAAAAAACAAAAAAAAGAAAAAATATTCATGCTCTAGTGAATTACTCTGGCTTTTGTTAAATTTATTGTGCAAGAAAATCCAACAATTCAAATAATGAGGTCAGAATATTTAAGCAAATAACTTATTACGAGGATTCCATGCAAAAAGGGTGTCTGTATGAGTTCTTTCTGTTTTGTTTCCTTGTTATTGAGTTAAATGCCCTACCAAAAATTTGGAACCATATGTAAGCTATACATAATATTATAATTTAATATAAAATAATAATAATAATTTCATTATAATTAGGGTTTATTTTATACCTCCATCATAGAATGGGGGTAATATTAACTTTGTCATTACGTTTTGTAACACATCGAAATATTGCTCTCTAAGACCCATAAAGTATATTTATTCTGGTGCGTGGTGAAATTCTGAGTCGATCTAAGCATGTCGTGTCCGTCGCTGTTGAATCACGTAACTTCCGAACGAAACAAGCCATCGACTTGAAACTTAGCACAAGTAGTTCTTATCGTGTAGGTCGGATGTATTGAAAATGGGCCATATCGGTCCACTTTTACTGTATAGCCCTCCATATAAAGGGACCCTCAGATTTGGTTGCGAGGCTTTAAGAGCAGCAAATTTCATCCGGATCCGGCTGAAATTTGGTACATGGTGTAAGCATATGTCTCTAACAACCATGCAAAATTGGTTCACATCGGTCCATAATATATAATAGCCCCCATATAAACCGATGCCCCGATTTGGCTTGCGAGGCCTCTAAGAGAAGCAAATTACATCCGATCCAACTGAAATTGGTTACATGGTGTTAGTATATGGTCTCTAATAACCATGCAAAAATAGGTCCACATCGTCCATAATTATAAACCATATAAACCGTCCCAGATTTGGCTTGCGGAGCCTAAAGAGAAGCAAATTTCATCCGATCCGTGTGAATTATGTCATGATGTTGGTATATGTTAACAACCATGCAAAAAAATACGGTTTACATCGTCCAATAAATTATATATAGCCCCATATAAACCGATCCGCAGATTTGCGTTGCAGAGGCCTCAAAGAGAAGAAAATTTCATGCGATCGGCTGAAATTTGGTACATGATGTTGGTATAGGTCTCATAAAACCATGCAAAAAATGGTCCATATCGGTCCTTAATTATATAATAGCATATAAACCATCCCAGATTTGGCTATGTGGACCTCTAAGAAGAAGCTATATTATCATCCGATCCGGATTAATTTGTACATGGTGTTGGTATCATGCTCTCATGAAAATCAAAAATTGGTCCACATCGGTCCATAATTATAATAGCCCCCCATATAAACCGATCCCAGATTTGGCTTGCGGAGCCTCAAAAGAAGCAAATTGCATCCAGATCCGGCCTGAAATTTTGGTACACGCGCATTGGTATATGGTTCTCTAACAACCGTGCAAAAGTGGTCCACATCGGGTCCATAATTAGATAATATGGCGCCTATAAACGATCCCCAGATTGGGTTGCGGAGCCTCAAAGAGAAGCAAATTTCATCCGATCCGCCTGAAATTTGGTATATGATATTGAGAATATAGTCTCTAACAACCATGCAAAAATTGGTCCACATGCGTTCATAATTATATAAGCCCATATAAACCATCCCCAGATTTGGCTTGCGAAGTCTCCCAAGAGAAAGCAAATTTTCATCCAATCGGTTGTAATTTGAACATAGTGTTAGTATAGTGATCTTTAACAACCGTGCCAGAATTGGTCCATATCGGTCCATAATTGATATTAGCCCACAATATAAAACTTCTCCAGATTTGACCTCCGAGCCTCTTGGAGGGCAAAATTCATCCGATCCGGTTCAATATTAGGCATGGTCGCTAACAAACCATACCAAATAATTCCAATACACACAAAATTGTCCATATCGGTTCATAATCATGGTTGCCACTAGAGCCAAAAATAATCTACCAAAATTTTTTTCTATAGAAAATTTTGTCAAAATTTTATTTCTATAGAAAATTTTGTCAAAATTTTATTTCTAGAGAAAATTTTGTTAAAATTTTATTCGGTTCATAATAAAATTTTCATCATTGTCAAAATTTTATTTCTATAGAAAATTTTGTCAAAATTTTATTTCTATAGAAAATTTTGTTCAAATTTTATTCGGTTCATAATCATGGTTGCCACTCGAGCCAAAAATAATCTACCAAGATTTTATTTCTATAGAAAATTTGTCAAAAGTATTTCTCTAGACAATTTTGTTAAATTTATTTCTGTAGAAATTTTTGGGTCAAATTTTCTTTCTATAGAAAATTTTGGTAAAAATTTTTATTCCTATAGAAAATTTTGTGAAAATTTTATTTTTATTAGAAAATTTTGTTTAAAATTTTTATTTCTGTAGAAAATTTTGTCAAAATTGTATGTTACTTTGTAACAAACTGAATTATATACGTATTGGATCGATCTTTTTTGATTTAATATATACCACGTATGGACTTACATACAATTTAGAAGATGGTGTTGGGAAGTTTTAAGATACCTTGCCATCGGCAAACGTTCCGAACTTAAGTAATTCGATTGTGATGGCAGTGTTTTAGATGAAGTTTCTACGCAATCCATGATGGAGGGTACATAAGCTTCGGCCTGGCCGAACTTACGGCCGTATATACTTGTTAGCTACTATCTTTTTGTCCACATTGGACGCATCCCAGCAAAAAATCCTTTAGAAGTAAGAGCTTAGTTGGGCTTTTTGGTATACCAATAAAATAGACAGTGCATCCACACTGCAGGAATCGTGGCAATAACGTAAACGAGTAATACAAATAGTTTATGATCATTCGTTTACGTTATGCAACCAATTCATGCAGTATAGATGCATGAAAGGTAATGCTGTTTTCTTCACACCAACAATTGCTAAAAAAAATAGGAAACACAAATTTATTATCACTTGCATGAGCAATATTGCTATAAAATGAGCAATTATATCAGCGCTATGTAGAAGATGCTCTAAATCGGACATCGCCACAACATACAGCGCTGATTCGGTTTGTTTTGTAAGCAATTGGTACTGCCTACTTCTCACTTACAATCTGGCTCGACATTAGTGCTTCAATTTTTTGCTGGAGTTTCTTGGTTTTGTTTCCTTGTTAACATTTCTAGTTTGATCTCTAATTTAACACATGAATAAGGTCAAACAAAGTTATATTTTGAAACAATTGTACGTAAATAAAGGGAATTATCAAATTTTATGAAAGATCGAACAGAAGACAATTGCATAGAAAAATGTCAAAGTTTAAAAAGTGTGCATCATTGGACTTCTTCTTACAAATAGATTGATGTGAATCGTAAACCGGGTCACGTGAATGTAAAGTGCGTACCGCGAGGATGATTTCTACTTTTTGCCCAATTATGCCAAGTTAGCTTGACGATTTAGACGACACTCAATTGACGCATTCGAAAGACAACATTGTGAAATATTTGTTCGTAGATTACTGAGACGAGAAAATTAGGACGGTGCGGATGGACCATTTTGAGGTGAAGTCGCGGTCAATTTGCATTTAAAAATCTTCAAACGCAAATTTATATGGAGACCGTAACTATCGATTCAAATAAAGATTACATGAATTTTTTCTGAATTTTATGCGCAAAAATGTTTATTTTTTGAAAAACTTTTCTATAGCCTCTTTACAACAAATCACCATTTATATTTGCATCTCGAGCTCCGGTCTCGACATTAAAAATGCGACATGGAACTCTGATGTTGATCGGGTATACTTAAGACTACTAGAGCGAACTGACCTAATGACGGTAGACGCTAATGATTTGGCTGATAAGTCCCCGGATCTAACAAAGAAAAAACACTTTTTTTATGTTCCACATTCTTCGTTTTATTATTCAAACTATAGTCCCCTTCAAGAAGCGATATCTATACGATATATACGGACCTTACTAAATTTTTCTTGATACACCATTTTGATCAGTACTCCTTCGGTTTGCCTCAAAATATGGCCTCAGTTTTGGGCAATTCATCTCTTTCAATTGCAGCCAAAGTTTTTCCCCTGCGAGATCGTTATTGAGTTTGAGAACAAAAAAGTCGCTGGCGGGCCAGTCTGCAGAATAGGTGGTGGGGTGGTTGAACGAATTCCGAAGCCAATATACATGACATTTTGCATCGGTTCTCAATGACTTGTGGCACGGTGCGTTGCTTGATAGGAACAACTCTTTTATTCTCTCCATATGATGTGGCCGTTTTGCCGCGATTATCGACCTTCAGAACGCTCCAATCGTTAAAATTATCGATTAAAAATTATGTCTGCGGGCATCCCAAAAACAGAGGGCCATTACTTTGGCCAGTGGACTTTTGAGTCTTTCCACGCTTCGGAGCGGTTCACGGTGCTGTCCACTCAAGCCGACTGTGGCATTGGACTCAGGAGTGTAGTGATGAGCCGATGTTTTCATCCCATTGTCACATATCGACGGAAAAAAAACTCGAGTGTGTATGTACGAGTTAAAGCTGCAACACGCCCGCTCAGAATCTATACAACAGTTTGTTGTTTTTTGGATAAATGATTTGTGCGTCGCCGGCACAATTTTTGCATCAGAGCTTCCGCATTATCCAAATATTGGATGTAATGATATGACCAATCAGTCGTTCGATATCCTTAAGGCCTCTGCTATCTCGTACCAACTATCATTTTACTGTCAATTCAAAGTCATTTCTGTCTGTTTTTTTGATGTTTTTCGTCGAACAGCACCTCTTTGCGGGCGTCTACTGCGTTCACCGTCCTCGGTGCTCTTTCACACGCTTGAATTTTGCATACCCATAATTATTGTCGATTTCCCTGGGGAAGACAGGTCCCGTAAAATTCATTAATCAGCGAAGTTTTGCTTCACCGTATTTTTTTCCTTATCGAAAACAGTATTTTATTCAAAACACAAATTTATCCGTTTTTGTTTTTCCATTTTTTCACGATAACAAATGTGTGCTTTCACAAAAGACGCTCTTATCTCAAAACTTAATTGACTTACAGACACCATATTCAATTTGACACGAATTCATTTGAGTGTAATATATAAAAAATAGATATGATTTAACCTAGCGAGAGCCAATCTATGATAATAGACGGACGCTGGGGGGAACTCTATCAGCCCAACCTGTTATTTTCCAGCCAACTAGGACAAGCCCAACATAACAAGGTATGTGAATAGAGGCACGCCTCGTTCTTTGACTGTGGCATAAACAACCATGCTCGTTTCCCTAGAAATCTCCGAGGTTAAAGCCCATATCCTTAAGGCGTATTGAAATTTCCCTTTGTCCGTAGAGTTGGACAACAATTACTTTGGCGTTCTATTCTGGACAGGAAGGCTGAACTTTAGGCTATAATATTGAAGAAAGAGCTGAGAAAAAGCCAGGTAGGCTTTGATACATGCGTGCAAAACGGAAAATAGGAAAAAAAAAAAGTGGCCGGAACTAAAACTCGAATAAATTGTGCATATGGCTAGTACACCTGCAGTTGGTTAGACTTAAATGCTATATGGTATTGTAGTCTGGTTAGATTAATAGTTTCAGCCGGTGATTAAAGTTCAGCGCTTTGTGTATCTCAGGCAGCGCCGATTCAATAAGAGACAGCGAAAAAGTTCTTAATGTCACCACGCTGCATTCTATGCTTGTTAGGACCAATTTGTGGCCTCAAAAGATCAATCTGCAACAATAAATATTGGACTCTGTGCTCCTTACTTCCAAAGTGCCATCGACTGCACCGCAAACCTACTCACGGAGATGCCTGAGAGCTGACCAGAATGTTCACCGATGCGTGCCTAAGCCTAGGAATACCAGGTGGACTTGTCAAGCCGAACGACTCCCTAGCAGGCAGGAACGTACTTACATATTCTCAGGGCGAATATAGAATCTGTGTGGTAGTGCCTTGGCCACCTGCAAGGCTTCTTACTGCGTGAGAAGGCTGTTGATGATGGCAATAATTCGATGGGAGAATTGAAGGGTTGTCGACAAAGCCGATAGCAAAATATGGCCCATTTAAACTTTGAACCGGCAACTAGATATGCTTAGTGTTCTCGAGACGGAGTCAGATAATCACTCCTGATATTCTGCTATAAGGTCGTGTCTGAATGGAGGCGAATTTGCAGAAAACTATATGTGCGAATATAATGGACTATTGTATGAGCTTGTCATGATGCAATGAAGAAATAGCGTAAATTAAGAATCCTGTGTGAGTGTCTGAATTATTGTGTAAGGCGTAAGCGAATTTTAGTATGAGCATATAAGGTTTAAGATCTACTGGTGGATACACGGAAACGTTACATTTAAAGGCAGTCTGGTAATGTTTTTCGAAAAATGCTGGAAATGAATAGTGAAGGTTTTCAGTGGTTAAATAGAAAACTAGAAGTGCCATACTGGAATATGGTACTATTTATTTAGTTAAATGGCTTGGTATCACAATGGGTCTGAATAGTCTAAGTGACTTGAAATCGGTTAATCGGGCTGTACAGAACTTTAAGCCTAACTAACTAACGTCCGTCTTGAGATATTATCAACTCTTTGGTACTGATTATTGTGCCAATTCTTCCAATAACTCATAAGAGAGAAGTTTCAACACTTTGGTAAAAATGGACATAGAATAAGATCTAAAGTGAGCTGAAGTTCGGCTACAACTATAACTAAACCTAATCCTACCATATGCATCACATAAAAGGCAGCAGA
>PGFW01003218.1:9843-22313 GCA_003123925.1 Haematobia irritans
TGTAGTGGAAAATAATAACAACAACAACAACAACCACAGTAACAATGGATCGACAAACATTAGCCAAAAGCTACGTGAATACCATGAACAACAACAATTGCAAAAACAAATGCTCAATAGCAACAACAACAAAGCTCCATTTATGGGAGGCCTTGAAAATGGTCCACCGAAATTTGAAAGATCTGGCAGTTTTTCTCTGAAGGGTAAACTCTCCAAGCTCATTAATTCCATAACCAGTAGCAAAGAGAATTTGACGAAAACCGAGGAAGATGGTGGTGGAGATTTACCCTTCAAGTTTACCCGTAGTCGATCATTAATTTTACCCAGGCGTACAAATCGCCGTAGTCTAATCGAACCACAATTGGAACAATTGTCAGAGGAAGCGGATCCTTCATCACCGGCTTCACCTCGCAAGAATTCGGTGGAGACTGTTGAGGTAACTCCTGCCCGATCTTTTATGTCTACCCCAGAAGGGGGTAATGTAACGGAAGCGACAGCCACCTCTACACCCTTGGATGGTGGATCTCTAAATAAGTTTCGTAAAACTTCTACACCTGTGCTAATGGCCGATCCAAATTTTGATCCCATAGCGAATTTTAAGAAACGTCGTTCCAATACCTTTATGTCCTCGTTCAAGAGTACCTTTGCCGGTCTCACTGGGAGTGAGAAGAAAAAGGAGAAACTCAATGACAAGTGGAGAGCCTCTCTGCAGTCCCTGCAAGCCATTGACAATATGGTCAGCTATGAGAATATGTCCTTCATTGACTATGACAAATTCAATGGCTATGAGAAACAATTGGAGCGTAAACTCTCGCAGATAAGTCTAATGGATCCCTCCTTACTCAATAGTTCGCTGATGTCGGGCGATGTTTCACATATTCCCTCGGATAATTCTTCGTATATACTGCCTTCGCATTCGCCCGGTACACCTTCTAATGTTTCGGCTCCCTCACCCTTTGTGACACCTCAAACGGTAGTGCGACGTCGTAAAACTTCTTCATCGCTACATGGTTCCGCTCGCAAACTCGCCGATCGTCGTAGTGCATCGCGCACCAGTTTCACCTTGGATTCGGACTATGAGCATAATTTGGATAAACCCCGCAATGTGTATCGTGAAAGTTTGGATTCGCGTAAATTGGAACTGCTCAATGATATGTCACGAAATTCGTATATTTTGGACAGTGATTTAGTGGACATTTTAGATTTAGCCTCTGTGTCGAAGCATAGACCGCCATATCGTAGAGGTTGTAGTCATTTAAGTACGGGACGTGATGCTGTCGATGGTGTTGTAAGAGGACGAGCAGAAGGCGGTGGAGTTCATGTACAGGTAAGTGAGAACAGATAACTCAATTAGGGATGAGTGGACCCCGCACGACTTAGAACTTTTCTTACTAGTCTCTGAAGCGATTTTTTAGCAATGTTATTTGTATATATTTCTTATGTTATTAAGAAATATATACAAATTGTCATTGTAATTTAAAATTTCCGTTTTGCGAAAATTGATATCCGTCGATTTTTTTTCTGTATTTTGTATTGCTCAAAATAGATAATCTCCTTTGTATGGCAGCATGTAAATAAATTCCTAAAAATCACTCCTCACATCATCATGATCATCGTAATCCAGTGGCCAAAGTGTGCCTCAACACACCCCATCAATTGATTTATCCATCCATCTATGGCAGTGACTTGGCGAGACTTATTTGATTTGCGATGTGATCAAGATGGCAATGATATTGATGTTGTCAATTAAATTTCTGTTTTTACTTTATCGTTTGAAAACAAAAACGCTTTTTATTTTGCTTTTGTTGTTTCGTCGTCGATATTCTTTTGCGTTCTCGTCTTAATTGATGATGTGTGGCAACAACTCACACATCTACTCATTAAAGTGTTTTCGATTATCGACGATGCTACATTTGCTCGCATCGGTAATGGTTGAGAGGCTATGTTGATGACGCTGATTCACGGGCAACACTTGTAAATGAAATTTTCAATCATTGAACGATTAAACGAGAGTGGTTCACAAATGGAATAAAATTTTGACATAATTTTCTATAGAAATCAAATTTTCAGAAAATTTTCGATAGAAATAAAATATTGACAAAATTTTATATAGAAATAAAATTTTGACAAAATTTTATATAGAAATAAAATTGTGACAACATTTTCTCCAGGAATAAAATTTTGGCAAAATTTTCTCCAGGAATAAAATTTTGGCAAAATTTTCTATAGAAATAAAATTTTGACAAAATTTTCTATAGGACAAAAATTTTGACAAAATTTTCTATAGAACTAAAATCTTGGAAAAAAATCTATAGAAATTTATTTTTGACAAAATGTTCCATAAAACTAAAATTTTGACAAAATTTTCTATAGAAATAAAACTTTGACAATATTTTCTATAGAAATAGAATTTTGAGAAAATGTTCTATAAAATAAAATTTTGAGAAAATTTTCTATAGAAATAAAACTTTGACAACATTTTCTATAGAAATAAAATTTTGACAAAATTTTCTATAGAAATAAAATTTTGACAAAATTTTCTATAGAAATAAAATTGCGACAACTTTTTCTCCAGGAATAAAAATTTGACAAAATGTTCTATAGGACAAAAATTTTGGAAAAAAATCTATAGAAATAAAATTTTGACAAAATGTTCTATAGAAATACAATCCTTACAAAATTTTCTATAAAAATAAAATTTTAGGAATAATTCTATTGAAATATAATATTGGCAAAATTTCTTATATAGAATAAATTTTGGCAACATTTTCTATAGCAATTTATTTTTGACAAAATTTTCTATAAAACAGAGGAAAGAGATATGTTTGTACGAATTTATTTCGGCATAAGCCGGCTATCATGTAAAACCTTTTTCGGAAGGTTCAAGTGTGGTTCATTGTTGGGATTAATGAACTGCCTGAATTTATTCTGATAATTGGTTGATAGTTTTGCTGCAAGTAGAGGATGCTGATGAGGAATGTGGTAATTCCGAAACGTGCGTCCATCCAACCATCTTGCAGTCTATAGGGCTTTGCCCAAATAAATTTGACAAACATTATTTTCCTCTGTTGGTTAAGCTACACTTGTAGTTTAGTTAATGCATGGTTTTAAACTGAAATCAAAAACAACAGTATTTTCTATAAAACTAAATTTTTGACAAGATTTTCTATAGAAATAAAACTTTGACAAACAATTTCTTATGGGAAATAAAATTTTGTAGAATAATTTTATATTAAAAAAAATTTTTTTTGAGAAAATTTTCTGACAATAATACAAAAATTATCAAATCGAAATATAATTTTGACAAAATTTTATATAGAGATATATATAATTTTGATAAATATTTTCTATATAGGAAAATTCTATGGAAATAATATTTTGACAAAACTTTTATAATATATACATTAAAATTTTTTGCAAAAATTTTCTATAAAATAAAACTTTGACAACATTTTCTATAGAAATACAATTTTGACAAAATTTTCTATAGAAATAAAATTTTCAGAAAATTTTCTATAGAAATAAAATGTGGACAAAATTTTCTATATAAATAAAATTTTGAGAAAGTTTTCTATAAAAATAAAATTTTAGAAGAAAATTATATAGAGTTATAATTTTGACAAAACCTTTTGTATAGAAAAAAGTTTTTGACAAAATTTTCTATAGAAATAAAATTTTGATAAATTTTTCTATAGAAATAAAACTTATAGAAATCAAATTGTGACAAAATTTTTTATAGAATAAAATCTGTACAAAATTTTCTATAGAAATAAAAATTTAACAAAATTTTCTATAGAAATAAAATTTTGACAAAATTTTCTATAGAAATACAAGTTATAAAAAATAAAAAATTGAAAGCAACTTTTTATATAAATAACATTTTTAGAAAATTTTAGAAAAAAAAAAATTTTCAATAGAAATATTAAAGTTCAGACAAATTTTTCTATAGAAATAAAATGTTGACACAATTTTCTATGAAAATAAAATTTTGACAAAATTTTCTATAGAAAAAAATTTTTAGACAAATTTTTTTAGAAATAAAATTTTGATAAAGTTTTCTATAAAAATAAAATTAAAAAAATCTATAGAAATATAATTTTGACAAAACTTTTTATATGGAAAAAAATTTTGACAAAATTTTTTATAGGGATATAATTTTGACAAATTTGTCTATAGGAATAATATTTTGATAAAATTTTTTATAGAAATAATAATTTTGACAAAATTTTCTAATAAAATAAAATTGTGAAAAGTCTCCTATAGGAAAAAAAATTTGAGCACAAATTTTGCCTAATTAAGATAAAATTTGACAAAAATTTTTCTGTAGAAATAAAACTTTTGACAAAATTCTTCTATATAACTATAAAATCTTAGACAAAGTTTTCCATAGAAAATAAAATTCTCGCAAAATCGTTCTATATAGAAATAAATTTTTTACAAATTTTTGACAACAAAATTTGCTATAGATATCAACAAAATTTTGACAAATTTCTTATAGAAAAAAATTTTGTACCAAAATTTTCTATAAAGAAATAAAATTGTGACATAATTTTCTATAGAAATAAAAATTTTTGACAAAAAAATTCTTCGTATATTAATAAATTTTGACAAAATTTCTATATGAAATAAAATTTTTGACAATAATTGAAATAAAATTTTTGACAATAATTTTTCCTTTATAGGGATCATAGTGCTGTGACAAAGTGTCTCGAGGAAATATCAAATTTTTGATCACTAAATTTTCTACAGCCACATAAAATTTTGACATAAAATTTTACTATTAACAACAAAATTTGGTCTATATGGAAATAAAAATTTTAGCGCAAAATCTTTCTACTAGAAACTGAAATCTTTGAGCAAAATCTTCTTTATAGAGAATAAAAGTCTTTTACAGAAATTTGTATTCAGAAAAAAATCTTTTGACAAAGCTTTGCATACTGCTAGAACAAGAAATTTTTGACAAAATCTTTATCCACTTAGAAACTACTAAAATGTGACAAAATTCCTTCTAAAGAAATAACTTTGTGACACAAATTTTCGGTAGAAGTATAAAATTTTTGAACAATTTTTCTACTACTCATAATAAAATTCTAGACAAAGTCTTTCCACTAACAATAAAAACGATTCTCGCAAAAATAGTTCCCACTCTAAATAAACATCATTTCAGCAAAATTGTCTCCAGTCGAGAATCAAATTTTTACAAAATTTGCTATAGAAAAAAATTTCACACCAAATGTTGCCCACCTAGTTAGAAAAAAAAAATCCTTCTGACCAAGCAATTTCTGCCTCACCTACGAACAGAAAATTTTCCTATACACAAAACTCAACACATATGTTTGAGACATCCGCGCTACCAGTCGGCTCCGTCCCAAACTTAGCTCTTTTCCTTAGTCTTGATCTAAAATTTTCCTAAAGAAATACAAATTTTTGAACAAAATTTCTATAATAACAACCAAAATTTTGATAGAAAGAATTTTTGAGATCCAGAAAATAAAACATCGACCCGGCCCGACGCACCGCCCCCGCCCGCACACTGACCGGCCACCACGGGCCGCAGCAGCCCGAGCGACATTTGAACGAATTTTTTTTTACTAGAATAAATAGTTTGACAAACATTTTCCTTTTATAGACAATCAAATTTGACCAAACGATTTTCCTACTTTTAGAATAAAATTGCTCGCACATTTTTTTATAGACCATAACAATTTTTGACAACAACATTTCTTCTACATCAACATCAAAATCTTCATGACAAAAATTTTCCTTACATAAATAAAAAATTTTATTGACAATAGTTTCTTCAGCATTAGAAGATAATACAATTTTACGACAAAAAGTATTCCCATAGCAACCATTAAAATTACTCGCATAATGTTCTATCCACTAAAAAATTCTCTCTGCACACAAATTTTCTCATTTAGAATAAACATTTTTCGGACCAAAATTTCCTATAGAAATAACTAATTTTTTTCAAAACACACCTCTTCACTCATACGAAATACAAATTTCTTACCAAAAATCAGCAATCACCCCACATATTTTGGTACATATACAGGTCGGGATCCGTTCCAAACCTTCTTAGCGCTTTCTTAGTTTATAATAAATTGTTCTTGAGTGTTCTTCGTTTTTTTGTATATAGCACACAATTTCGTCATGCTAGATACTAATCAACATGATCATGTTTAGGTCCCAAGCAAATCTGAAAGAACCACTTCATTCCTTAATTTCAATTACCATGTCAATAAGACTTCTTTACAATCTACCGTGAACAGAGCTTAATTCTTAGAAAACACAATGGGGAATATTGTCTAAATTAAATTACAACAATATTTTGTAGGTTATTAGTTGCAACTGGAAAATTGAAAAAAAAACTTTATTTAAAAATATAATAAAATTAAAATTAAGGCAGCTGGTCTTAAGAAAAACAAAGATAATGCTCATGAGAGGCTTACTATGGAAAAAAAACACAACAAAACCACTACAATTAATTGGTCTAGAGGCTATTCCAAAAGCCTTCCCATTTTATATTACAAAAAAAATGTGTTTTTCTATATTATCTTAAATAATAAAAGTTCACATATATGTATGTCTATGGTATTGAAGAAAAACATTAATATGGCAAGATATGAAAGTAAATTGTTAAATATTCGTATAAAGCAGCTTAAAGTATATTAAAAAAAATACCCCACAAATCGATTCCCTTTGTTACTATCGATATTGGCATCTTTATCATCTGTCTTGCTGTCTCTTATACAAATGAGGTAATTATTGCACATAATCTGTATCACCCTTGGAATAATGAATACAAGCCAACACAGTATCCAATAGATAGAGGGCACCCTCAATAACACATAAAGCACCCATGGCAATACCCACTTGACGTTCTGAGGCCACATATAGGAAATCATTATCCTTCATGTAACCCTTCCAGTAGTGCAAAGCAACACCACCAACAGCAACCCACATTAATGTGCCCACCACATTCATTATAGTATCGGATAATTCTCTGAAAAATAAAATAAAATCAACATTTAATTTTTATTTTCTTTTGTGGGTATTTTATAAACTCACCTCTTGTGTTTTGTGGTTCCAAACAAAAAGGCTATAGTATGGACACCAGTGTATATGAAAAAGCCCACCATGACACCGGATGCCACAATTTCGCAATCTGCACTTTTCTCTTCATTTAAATTCCAAGTACCTCCAATGCCCAAAAATTCTCCGCCATCACCAATGCGATATAGAATCAAAATGATCAAATTTATGACCTAGAAGGATTAAACAAAAAAAATTTAATTAAATTAAATTTAAATTAAATTAATTTAAAATTAAATTTTATCAAGGTAAAATTGAATCTAATTAATTTAAAATTAATTTTTTTTAAGGTAAATTAAATTTAATTAATTTAAAATTAAATTTAATCATTTAATTTAATTTAATTTAATTTAATTAATTAATTTAATTTAATTTAATTTATTAATTTAATTTAATTTAATTAATTTAATTTAATTTAATTTAATTTAATTTAATTTAATTTAATTTAATTTAATTTAATTTAATTTAATTTAATTTAATTTAATTTAATTTAATTTAATTTAATTTAATTAATTTAATTTAATTTAATTTAATTTAATTTAATTTAATTTAATTTAATTTAATTTAATTAATTTAATTTAATTTAATTTAATTTAATTTAATTTAATTTAATTTAATTTAATTTAATTTAATTTAATTTAATTTAATTTAATTTAATTTAATTTAATTTAATTTAATTTAATTTAATTTAATTTAATTTAATTTAATTTAATTTAATTTAATTAATTTAATTTAATTTAATTTAATTTATTTAATTTTAATTTAATTTAATTTTTAATTTAATTTAATTTAATTTAATTTAATTTTAATATTTAATTTAATTAATTAATTAATTAATTAATTTAATTTAATTTAATTTAATTTAATTTAATTTAATTTAATTTAATTTAATCTTAAATTAAAATTTATTTTAAAAATGTAAAGTACTGCCAACCAATTTAGAGATCCTCCAGAGTACGGTATACATGCCGTTGCCGTCATCATAATCATCAACAATAATATCATGGTGATGATCTTAAAGCCTTCCCTGTCCCAGCTAAGGGCCATGGAGCATCATCTCTCTCATCATAACAGCACCAGTAGGGTTATTATCAGTCATCTTCATATAATTCGTACTGGCTTCGTGTGATGTTGGCGGTGAAGCATATTCGGTGCTTCGTTGTTAACTTGGCACCAATTTTTTCCTCTCTTCGTTTTGTTGATATCTTAAATCTAAAAACAAACCGAAAGAAATAAATAATAATAAGGAATTTCTGCCGATTGCTTGTTATTATTGTTTATTATATTATTCCTTGAAGTGGTCATATCAGTAAATATAATCATCAAAACTAACAAACATACACATCCAACAATATACAGTAAAATAGCTCTAAGACTCACTAACACACACATACAAACAAATAAGCCTGTGACATGAACATACTAATAGATATTTATCCATATGTAACAACGTACAGAAAACTAGTCATGGGGTAACTCCGCCACAATGGTTCGAATAGATTTTTTTAGTATGCCGAAGGCCTTAATATAAGGCATTTAGCATTTTATTATGCTTAGTAATATTTTTGTTTTAATTTTACTTGGATTAGATCAATGGATAATCCATTTTAATATAAAAATAAAATATTTTATAAAATATTATATTTATTATATATATATAATATTATATTTATTATATATTCCACAGAGTTTTTTTTCATTTTTGCAAATCGAATGAAGATTGTGGGAAATGTATAAAATATAATATCTTTAAATCAATTTAATTCAATATAAGCTCATTTAAATTAATTTTATTTAATTAATTTACAAAGACTTTCTTTTATTTTATTCGTCCCCATATAATATATTCAAAGTATAATAATTCTTTTTATACTTTATATAATAATTCTTCTTAATTAATTTTATTTCAATACAAATTAATAAAATTAAATCATAAAGGCCTTATAAAACCCACTATACGACTTCAAGTGCACCAAAGTAATGGAAAGGGTTTTTAGCATTTTGTTGTTGTATTTTAAACTAAAATACAACAAAAAGAAAATACTATTCCAAACAAATAAACTAATCCGGATAGATTATTACTCTCGAGGGCCAGGTGGATGTTGACCATTAAAACAAAAATATTAAAAGTCATTGTTTTAAAAAAAGAAACAAAATAATAAAAATGAAAAAAAAATATTCGTCGAAATTGTCATTATTATTGTCAAAAAATTTATTTCTATAGAAAATTTTTGTCAAAATCTTTAAATTTCTACCAGAAAATTTGTTAAAATTTTTGAAGTCAAAAAATTTATTTCTATAGAAAATGTCAAAATTTTATTTCCTATAGAAAATGTTGTCAAAATCTATAGAAAAAATGTTAGAATGTAGAAAGTTTTGTGCCAATTTTTGTCTATCGCAAAAAATTTCTGATTAAAATTTTATTATCTATAGAAAAATTTGTCAAAATTTTATTTCTACAGAAAATGTTGTTCAAAATTTATTTCTATAGAAAATTTATCAAATATTTTATTTCCAATAGAAAAATTTTGTCAAAATATCTATAGAAAAAATGGTTAAATGTAGAAAGTTTTGTCCAAATTTTTTTTCTAAGAAAAATTTTTGTCAAAATTTTATTTCTAATAGAAATTTGATGAAAAATGTTTAATTTCTATAGAAAAATGTTGATCCAAATATTATTTCATATAGAAAAGTGCTTGTCAAACATTTTATTTCTATAAAATTTTGTCAAAATTTTTATTCTGTTGTTAAAAGAACAAAAACCAACAATAACACAACAAAACGAAATGAAAGAAAATTTTATTTTCTATAAGAAAAATTTTGTAAAATTTGTATTTCTATAAGGAAATAATTTTCAAATAATTTCTAAAGAAAAATTCGCAATTTTTATGTTTCTTAGTGTTTGATTTGATTTTTATACATTTCAAAATTGTATTTCTATAGAAAATTTTGTCAAAATTGTATATCTATAGAAAATTTTTGTCTTAAATTTTATTATCTATATGAAAATTTTTGTCTAAAATTTTTATTTCTCAGAACATTTTGCAAAATTTTATTTCTATACAAAATTTTTGTCAAAAATGTTATTTCTAATAGAAAATTTTATCCACATATTTTTAATTCCATAAGAAAAATGTTGATCAAAAAATTCTAATAGAAGAAAATGTAGAAAAGTTTCGTCAAAATTTTTCTTTTCTATAAGAAAATTTTGTTCAGAAAATTTTATTTCTAAAGAAGAATTTGATCAAAAACTTTATTTTTATAGAATTTTGTCAAAATTTTTACTTCTATAGGAAAAAATTGTATCAAATTTTTGATTTGATATAAAAAATTTTTTTCAAAATTTTATTTCTATAGAAAATTTTGGTCGAAATTGATTTTATGAATTTTGAATTCATTTTATGAAAATTTTTTGTCAAAATTTTATTTTCATTAGAAAATTTTGTTTCGAAAGTTAATCTCTATGAATTTATTTTTCTAAAATGTTTTATTTTATATAGAAAATTTTGTCATAATTTATCTTCTATAGTTGCAAAATTTTTTGAGATTTTTTCAAAACTTTATTTCTAATAGAAAATTGTCAAAATTTTAATTTCGTATAGAAATAATTTTGCATAAAACGCTAAAAATTAATTTCTGATAGAAATTTTTAGAAAATTTTATTTTTTTGAAAATAATTGTCCAATATGTAATTCTATTAGAAATTTTTTGTCAAAATTTTATTTCTATAGAACATGTTGTCAATCTAGTTTCTATAGAAAAATACTATAGAATTTGTATTTTTTGGAAATTCCAAATTTTATTTCTATAGAAAATTTTGTCAAAATTTTATTTCTATAGAAAATTTTGTCAACATTTTATTTCAAGTAGAAAATTTGTCCAAATATCATTTCTAATAGAACAATTTTAATTATCTTAATAGAAAATTGTAGTCAACAATTTTATTTTATTTAATAGAAAATTGTTGTCAAAATTTTAATTGCTATAGAAAATTGTTGTATAAATTTAATTTCTTATAGAAATTTTTTCAAAAATTGTTATTTTATGAAATTTTTATTTGCTAATATGAAAATTGTTTTCAAAAAATTTTTATTTCTAAAGAAAATTTCGTCAAAATTTTATTGTTTTTAGAGAATTTTGTCTAAAGAATTTGATTTTCTATAAAAATTTTTAATAATTTATTTATTTCTAATAGTAAAAATTTTTTGTCAAAATTTATTTCTAATAGAAAATTTTTTGTCCAGAAATTTATAATATTCTATAGAAAAGTTTTTATCTAAAATTTTATTTCTATAGAAAATTTTGTCAAAATTTTATGTTCTACGAAGAAAATTTAGTCAAAATTTTATTTCTATAGAAAATTATGTCAACATTTTTTTTGCTATAGAAAATTTTATCAATATTTATTTCATAAGAAATATGTCCAAAATTTCTATAGAAAATTATAATGTAGAAAGTTTGTCAAAATTTTTTTTCTATAACGCAAATTTTGTCAAAATTTTATTTCTATAGAAATTGTGATCAAACATTTACTGTCTATAGAAATTTGATCAAAATTTTATTTCTATAGATAAAATTTTGTCACTAATTTGAATTTCTTTAGAAAATTGTGTCAAATTTTATTTTCTATAGACAATTGTTGTCAAAAATTTTATAGAAAAATTTAGGAATGTAACAGTTTTGTCAAAAAAAATTTTTTTATCTATAAGATAAATTGTCAAAAATTTTATTTCGATTTTGTCAAAATTTTATTTCATATTAAGAAAATTTTTGTCCAAAACTTTAATTTCTATAGAGTTTTTTTTCAAAATTTTATTACTTATAGAAAATTTTATTTCTATAGAAAACTTTTCAAATTATATTTCTAAGAAAAATTTCAGTACAAATTTTATTTTTTAGAGTTTTGTCAAAATTTATATTGTCTATAGAAAATTTTTCCAAATTTTATTTTCTATAGAATAAAATTTTGACAAAACGCTAAAAAAAATAAAATTTTGATGAAATTTTCGTTTAGAAATATAAATATAAAATTTTGAAAAATTTTAATCCAAATGATTATTTCTATAGAAAATTTGTCCAAAATATTATTTCTAGTAGAAAATGTTTGTCAAAAATCTAATAAGAAAATGTTAGAATGTATTTTTTGTCAAATTTTAATTCTATAAAAAATTTTGTCAAAATTTTTATTTCTATAGAAAATTTGATGAAATTTTATTTCAATAGAAAATCTTGATCCAAATATTATTTCTAATATGTATAAGAAAATTATTTGTCAAAGGTTTAATTTCCTATAGATTTTTTTTTTTGAAAATTTTAATTTCTATAGAAATTTTTTCAAAATTATATTCTAATAGAAAATTTCGTAAAAGTTTTAT
>PGFW01003219.1:32094-42155 GCA_003123925.1 Haematobia irritans
AAGGGGCAAAAGGGTGGGGTGGGAATTTTTTTTATATTAGAAAAAGGTCGGTGGGAGATTTACTTTGATAGAAAAAGTTGTCGATGGTAGAATTTTTCTTCGGTGGAGGAATTGTTTCAGAAAAAATTTCCCACCGACACTTTCTCTAAGAAAAAGTCTCCCACCGACACTTTTTCTACAGAAAAAGTCTCCCACCCACACTTTTGCTATAGAACTAGTCTCCACCGACACTTTTTCTATAAAAAAAAGTCTACCACCGACATTTCCTATAGAAAAAATCTCCCACCGACATGTTTTCTACAGATAAAGTCTTCCACCGACACTTTTTCTACAGAAAAAGTCTCCCACCGACAGTTTTCCTCAAAAATAAAGTCTACCACCGACATTTTTCTATAGAAAAGGTCTCTCACCGAAAGTTTTTCTATAAAAAAAGTCTACCACCGACATTTTTCACTTTCTACCACCGACATTTTTCACTTTCTCCCAGCGACACTTTTTACTATTACAAAGTCTACTACCGACAATTTTTCTATAGAAAAAGTCTCCCACCGACAATATTTCTATAGAAACAGTGTCCCACCGACACTTTTACTATCGGAAAAGTCTCCCACTGACACTTTTTCTATAGAAAAAGTCTCTCACCGACAATTTTTCTACGGAAAAATTCTCACACCGACACTTTTTCTCTAAAAGAAGTCTTCCACCGACTACCACCGAAATTTTTCTATAGAAAAAGTCTCCCACCGACACTTTTTCTCTAAAAAAAAGTCTACCACCGACATTGTTCACTTTCTGCCACCGACACTTTTTCTATAACAAAGTCTACCACCGACATGTTTTTACAAAAAAAAGTCTCCCACCGACACTTTTTCTATAAAAAAAGTCTCCCACCGACACTTTTTCTACAGAAAAAGTCTCCCACCGACACTTTCTAGAGAAGAACTCTGTCAATTTTCTCGTGGAAATAGACTCAATAGACACTTTTTCTATAGGAAACGTCTGCTACATACTCATTTCCCTATAGTAAAAATTCTGTAGCCGACATTTTTGTTATACGAAAAATCTCCCATCGACCGTTTTCCTGTAGAGAAATTTTCAACCGACCCTTTTTCTGTAGTAAAAAATCTCCCACCAAAAGATTTTCTATAGAAAAGATTTCCTACCGACACTTTAGCTTTTATCAAAATTTTGTGAGAAATTTGAATTTTTTTCTCTGAGTGTATTCAGAATTTTTCAGAGTACATCAAGAAAACGCATTTCTTGTTTCAACGAGGAGAGAAACAAATGAGCATTTTGTCTTCCTTAACCAAAGGCTACTTCTACTGCCATTGACAGACTTTATTAAGTCCTTTCCATTTTTTGATATTCCGGCTTGTTGATGATTGCACTCAACTCAACCCAAACAGTGTCGGAATTCCTATAGACGGAGGACACTACTCCATAACAACGAAGAGGACATCGACATCACTAGACCATTTCACAACCATTGTTAACAACTTTTGGTCCATCGTTTGGGATTTTTATTGCAACTAATTTAAATATATCTACAAAGAGAATGTGCCAGTAGATTTTCTTCGAACAAAGGCAACTGGATTCAATCTTTGGCCAAATTTTAACCAAAGACCATCATCATTTTGTTGTTGGTCTTAATGAAATATTCTCTAGTTTGTAGTCCAGAGTATTGCTGGAGCTTAGTAATCAAACAAATCCAGAAAATTGTTTAAATTTTTGGTTTTAAATTGCCAAAAGGGTCTTTTTTGAGAATACCATAGTTTGTCGGGTAGTTATTAGCAAGAGTAGCAAGTTGACAAGTTGAGAGGAATTTCATTGCAGGAATTACATTACACCCTGCGAACACTGATTAGATTTAATTTTCCATAGCCGTGGTCATTTTTCAGTTTCACATTTAATTGAATTTATTTTCCCCTTCAGCATTTTGTTTAAATTGTGTCGTTTAATAAATATTGTCTAATCGAGTATTTACATAAAATATTTATACAAACGATATTAATTAAATGAATTCCAAAGAGTTTTAAGGCTCGATTACACCCTGCCGAGGCATTATCATAATTCCAAACACTCTTTCCCTTAGTTGTGTTTTTTTTTTTCTCGGGCTCACGAGTCATTTGTCCCTTAACCAATATTGAATAAATTGCATGTTTTGTGGTTATAATTGCATGATACTATGTTTCAATTAAATTATAAATATGATACATATTTATTCAACGAAATATCCACAAGTACATATTCAGAGGGGGGCAAATAGCGTTCTATAATTAACACTATGGGGTATTGGACTTTCAAATAAATGTAATAAATGTAAATATAGAAATAACATTTTGACAAAATTTTCTATAGAAATAAAATGTTGACAAAATTTTCTATAGAAATAAATTTTTGGCTAAATTTTCTAATATGAAATATAAATTTGACACAATTTTCAATCGAAAAATAAAATTTTTGCAACTTTTCTACATAAATAATATTTTTGGCTAAATTTTCTATAGAAATAAAATTTTGACAAACTTTTCCATAGAAATAAAATTTTGACACAATTTTCCGTGCAAATGAAATTTCGTTTTTTTATTGCAGCTTAAAACCATACATTGACTAAACTACAAGTGTAGCTTAACCAACAGAGGAAAAGAATGTTTGTCAAATTTATTTGGGCAAAGCCCTATAGACTGCAAGATGGTTGGATGGACGCACGTTCGAACTGCACATTCCTCATCAGCATCCTCTACTTGCAGCAAAACTGATGAAACTGAATGAAATTTCTACAAAATTTTTGTCAAAAATTTTTATAGAACTAAAATTTTTGGCAATATTTTTTTATAGAATAAATATTTTGACAAAATTTCAATAGAAATAAATTTTAAAAAAATTTTTTTTAGAAATAAAATTTTTGCAAATAGATATTTATGTAGTCTTTTGCCAATTTTGGTAGATTATTTTTGGCTCCAGTGGCAACCGTGATAGTAACAGGATTTACCTACTACAATTTACCTATTACTACAGAAATAAAATTTTGTCAAAATTTTCTATAGAAATAAAATTTTGTCAAAATTTTCTATAGAAATAAAATTTTGGCAAAATTTTCTATAGAAATAAAATTTTGGCAAAATTTTCAATAGAAATAAAATTTTGGCAAAATTTTCTATAGAAATAAAATTTTGGCAAAATTTTCTATAGAAATAAAATTTTGGCAAAATTTTCTATGAAATAACATTTGGAAAATTTTCTATAGAAATAAAATATTGGCAAAATTTTGCATAGAAATAAAATTTTGGCAAAATTTTCCTTAAAAATAAAATTTCGACAAAATTTCCTATAGCAATAAAATGTTGACAAAATTTTCCACAGAAATCAAATTTTGGCAACATTTTCTATAGAAACAAATTTTGGCAAAATTTTCTATATATAGAATATTTTGCCATAGAAATAAAATGTTGACAAAATTTTCCATAGAAATAAAATTTTCTATAGGAAAGAAATTTCGACAAAATTGTCCATAGAAATAAAATTTTTGGCAAATTTTTCTATAGAAATAAAATTTTGGCAAAATTTTCTATAGAAATAAAATTTTGGCAAAATTTTCTATAGAAATATAATTTTGGAAAAATTTTCTATAGAAATAAAATATTGGCAAAATTTTCTATAGAAATAAAATTTTGGTTAAATTTTCTATAGAAATAAATTTTTGGCAAAATTTTCTATAGAAATAAAATTTTGGCAAATTGTCTATAGAAATAAAATTTTGGCAAAATTTTCTATACATAGAAAATAGAAATAAAATCTTGACAAAATTGTCCATAGAAAATAAAATTTTCTATAGAGAAAGAATTTCGACAAAATTTTTCTTATAGAAATAAAATTTAAATAAAACTTGTGGCAAAATTTCTATAGAAAAAAAATTTTGGTAAAATTTTCTATAGAAATAAAATTTTGGCTAAATTTTCTATAGAAATAAGATTTTAGCAAAATTTTCTATAGAAATAAAATTTTGGCAAAATTTTCAATAGAAATAAAATTTTGGCAAAATTTTCTATAGAAATAAAATTTTGGCATAATTTTTCTTAGAAATAAAATTTTGGCATAATTTTTCTTAGAAATAAAATTTTGGCAAAGTTTTCTTTAGAAATAAAATTTTGGCAAATTTTTCAATAGAAATAAAATTTTGGCAAAATTTTTTATACAAATAAAATTTTAGCAAAATTTTCTATAGAAATAAAATTTCGACAAAATTTTCTTTAGAAATAAAATTCGAGCAAAATTTCTTTAGAATAAAATTTCGACAAAAATTTTCTAATACAAATAAAATTTGGCAAAAATTTCCTATAGAGAAGTAAAATTTTGGCAAATTTTCTATAGAAGTAAAATTTTGGCAAAATTTTCTATAGAAGTAAAATTTTGGCAAAATTTTCTATAGCAATTAAATTTCCATAAATTTTCCATAGAAATCAAATTTTGGCAAAATTTTCTATAGAAAAAAATTTTTGCAAATTTTGCCATAGAAATAAAATGTTGACAAAATTTTTCATAGAAATAAAATTTGCCAATAGATTAAGCAAAATTTCGGGACAAAGATTTTACATATAGAAATAGAATTTTTTGACAAAAATTTTATATAGAAAGTTAAATCTCGACAAAAATTTCTATAGAAGTAAATGTTGTCAAAATTTTCCAATAGAAATAGAAATTTTGGCAAGATTTTTATTTCTAAATTTATTTGATTTTTATTTCTATTTTCCGTAGAAAATAAAATCTTGACAAGCAATTTTCCCGATGAGAAATAAAATTTTCTATAGGAAGAGCACAATTTTCGAAAAATTTTCTATACGAAATAAAATGTTGACAAAATTTTCCGATAGAAATGAAAATGTTGGCAAAATTTCTTCCATAGAAATAAATATTTTAACAAATTTTCTATTAGAAATAAAATATTGGCAAATTTTCTGATAGAAGAATAAAATGTTGCAGAAAATTTTCTATAGAAATAATATGTTGGCAAATATTTTTCTATGGGAAATAGGAAAATTTGTTTCTGTTGTTGTTTATTGCAGGCTTAAAAACGGATACATTGACTAAAGGCTACAAGTGTAGCTTAACCAAACAGAGGGAAAGAAGTGTTTTGCTCAAGGATTTATTTGGGCAAGAGCCTATGACTGCGCAAGATGGTTGGATGGACGCACGTTTCGGAATACACAGCGCATCAGCATCCTCTATTGCAGCAAAACTGAGGTCAACCAATTATCAGATAAGAGTTCAGGCAGTTTATTAAACCAACAAGAAACCACACTTGAACCCTCCGAAAAAAGGTTTTACATTGATAGCCGGCTTATGCCGAAATAAAATTTTGGCAAAATTTTCTATACAAATAAAACTTTGGCAAAATTTTCAATACAAATAAAATTTTGGCAAAATGTTCTAATAGAAATAAAATTTCGACAAGAATTTTTCTTTAGAATAAAGCATTTTCGATGTCGATCAAAATTTCCGCTATAGCAAACAAAATGTTGACAAAATTTTCGCATAGAAATCAAATTTTGGCAAAAATTTCTATAGGAAAAAAAATTTTGGCAAAATTTTTCTATAGAAATATAAAATATTGGCAAAATTTCGACCAATAGAAAAAAAATTTCTGGTAAAAATTTTTCTTATAGAAATATAAATTTTGGCTAAACTTTTCTAAATAGAATAAAATTTAGCAAAAATTTATTCTTATAGAAATTAAAATTTGGCAAAATTTTTCAATAGAAATAAAATTTTTGGCAAAATTTTCGTGTAGAAACTAAAATTTTGGCATATATTTTTGCTTAGAAATAGAAATTATTTTGGCATAATTTTTCTTAGAAATATAAAATTTCCGACAGAGATTTTCCTTTAAGAAACTTAAATTTCGACAAAATTGTTCTATACAAATAAAAATGTTGGCAAAAATTTCTATAGAAGTATAAAATTGTTGGCAAAAATTTTCTATAGAAGTAATAATTTTGGCAATAATTTTTCTATAGACAAGTTAAATTTCCATAAATTTTCCATAGAAAATCAATTTTGGCAAAATTTTTTCTATAGAAGAAAAATTTTTGCAAAATTTTGCCATAGAAATAAAATTTGACAGAAAAGTTTTTCATAGAAATAAAATTTTTCTATAGAAAGAAATTTCGGTAACAAAATTTTCCAATAGAAAGTGCATTATTTCGACAAAATTTTTAATTATTAGAAATTAAATTTCGACAAAATTTTTCTAATACGAAGTAAATGTTTGTTAAAATGTTGTCCGATAGAAATTAAAATTTTGGTTTGGCAAGAATTTTATCTTTTCTATTTATTTATTTTTATTTCTATCTTTCCGTAGAAATAAAATTGTTGACAACATTTTCCATAGAAATAGAAATTTTGGTCTACATTAAGAAAGAAATTTCGGAAAAAAACTTTTCTATAGAAATAAAAATGTTGAAAAATAAAATAAGAAATGTCTACAAAAATTTTTCATGCAGAGAATTTCAATCGGAAAATAATAATTTATCTATAAACCCAGTAAGGAAGATCTAAAGTCGGCGGCGGCCGACTAATATTCATACGGCTGCCACCACTTTGTAGATCTAGAATTTTCGATACCCATAGCTCACATCCGTCAAATGTGTTTGGGGCGCTATATATAAAGGTTTGTCCCAAATACATAGCATTAAATATCACTCGATCTGGAAGTAATTTGATAGACTTCTACAAATCTATAGAGCACAAAATTTAAGTCGGACTAATGCATCTATGGGTGGAAACACAAATGTTAGTAAAAAAATATGGGAAAATCATTTAAAAAATCCTGAAAGCAATTTTAAAGGAATTTGCAAAGTTTTATTATGATTTATTCGGCTCGATATATATGTATTAAGAAGTTTAGGAAAATAAGAGGTCATTTTACACTTTGCGACTAAGCAGTGCGATTTTACAAAAGGCAAATTGTTGTATTTTGACACATTTTTTGGTCGAAAATCAGAAAAACATATTATATGGGAGCTATATCTAAATCTGAACCGATTTCAACCAAAAGTTGGCACGCATAGCTTACAATGCTAATTCTAGCCTCCCTGTGCAAATTTCAACTTGAAATCGGAGCAAAAAATTGGCCTTCGTGTGGTTCATATGAGTGTAAATCGGAGCGAAGAAGGCTATATATTGGGGAGATATATCCAAATGTGAACCGATTTCACCAGAATTTGGCACGCAATATTTACAATGCTAATTCTACTCCTGTGAAAATTTCAACGCAAATCGGAGTTAAAATGGCCTCGTTGGGCAAATGAGTGTAAATCGGCGAAGAGCTATATACTGAAGCTATATCTAAATCTGAAACCGATTTGGCTGGTATTTTGCAAGTTTTTCGAAGACGCCATAAAAAATTCGGCATGTACGGAATTTGAAGGAAGATCGTTGATATACACTGCCAATTATGACCAGATCGGGCGAAAAAATATATATGGCAGCTATGAATTAAATCTGAACCGATTTTTTTCCAAAAAATCATAGGGGATCGTCTTTTTTTGAGCCGAAAACGGACCCTATAGCCAAATTTAGGAGCATCGACTAAATAACTGGCGAGCTTAGCGTTGCACACAATAAATACATCAACAGACCAACAGACAGACGGACAGACAGACGGATCAAGACGGACGGACAGACAGACAAGACGGACATGAGCATAAATCGACTCAGAATTTAATTCTACGTCCGATCCGTATACTAAAATGGTTGTCTATGGTTATCTCCTTGGCGTTACAATACAAATGGATAAAACTTATTATACACTGTACGCACAGTAGTGGTGAAGGGTATAAAAAGAAATTTCGACAAAAATTTTCTATAAAAGTAAAATTTTTGGGCAAAATTTTCTGATAGCAATTAAAATTTCCATAAATAGAATATATAGATAACTAATAGAATATAAAATTTTGACAAGCATTTCTATAGAGATTTATTTTTGGTTTCCGAATGTCACCCGTGGATAACACAATTTACCTAATACAGACAGCTCTTTCGTTAGCATATTTATTTATGGCGAATTGCCGATTGTCCGCTTGAAAACATTATGGTATGCGATAGAAGCGTCACAAATGTTTTATTGATAGCCGACACGACTCGATTAATTTGATAAGGTACGCTATCATTAAGGGGACACAATATGACAAAAAAGTGGCACATAATTTGTAAAAATGTAATGGAAGTTTAGTGGCAACCAAAGATATAACACTTGATAAAACGTGACGCAAATTTTCCACTAAGTAACACATCGGTAAAAACTCGGGCGCCTGAGGATTTAATGATCAAGAATCAAAAAAATTTTATCCTGATGTTTAATGTATATACAATATAACGAGTGGCACTATTATTTTATATATATAATTTAGACTCCCCGTTAAGTAAGGTTAAAGATGGACTCAACTATGGCCTGTGAAAATTACTTTGTAGCAGTTTTCCTCCAGAAACGCGATAAACGTTTAACACCTAATGAACATTAAAGTCTTTCAAGCATAAAAATGGAAAAATGTGCTTCGCTCGAAATATTGTATATTTGGTTCTATAAAGATCATTAAACAAAATATGCGAAGGTCAGTTGAAAGTTCAATATGAAAATCATTTTCAAACTTCAAGGACCTGGGCGTATGGAAAAATCTCGAGCATAATATGTACAATGCCATAAAATAAGAATTTAATACCCAATTTGAACAATTTCATCTTTAAATTTTTATCCATTCTTAATGCTAAAATAATCCACAGTGCTATGCTAAATATTACATACATTTATTAAGTTTTGTTTTTTTTTTTTGCATTTAAAAATTTAATTTTAATAAAGCTTTAAATGTCACGAATCACTAGATTTGTTACAAAATGAACGAATTCCAACATAACAGAAGCCTATCATATGATAGCCTACAAGCTAATTTAAAATAATTTTATTATTGTTCTCGGAATAATTCTCTAAATGAAGATGATGAAATTGGGTTGTTAACTAACATTGAGTGGACAAACAAAATCGAATAATTGAAGTTTACATATGTATATTTAAATTTAATAAATTATATTTTTATCACTAAATGGTTGAGAGAACGTGACTGATAAAACAAACTAAAAGTCAATGTTGATTATTTAATTTTAGGGAGAAACAATACTCTCCAGGCAAAAAGTGAACGACATATTATTAAATAGCCGATTTAACTTAAGCTTTATTCTTAGTTTTATGAAAATATGTTTGGATTTTAGTTTAAATTTTGCCAAATGTGAGAAATTTTTGCTTATTTAAATTATCTTTTTTGCGTTACTTTAATTGTGAACTTTACAATAAGAAAAAAGTGTATACAAACAGAAGTCGCACAATTATACTTAAATTTCAAATAGTTCATATTTTCCCTAAATAATGAAAATAGAAAATTTTGTAAACAATTTTATTCTCAAAGAAAATTTGGTAAAAATCTTTATTTCTATAAAAAGAAATTTTTAAAACATATATTTTATAATAAAATTTTGTCAACATTTTATTTCCAATAGAAAATTTTGGAAAATTTTATTTTCTAAGCAGGAAAATTGTTGTCAAAATTTGTTAATTCAATAGAAAAAATTCTTCCAAATTTTTGTCAATTTTTTTATTTGTATAGAAAATTTTGTCAAATGTGATTCTGCTGTAGTAAATTTTGTCACATTTTATTTCTATTATAGAATTTTGTCAAAATTTTATTACTCTTAGAAAATTTTGTTCAAAATTTAGTTGTATAAAAAATTTTTGTTCACAATATTTATTTGTTATAGAACATGTTTGTCCTTAAATTTTATTTCACTATAGGAAAAATATTTGTCTATAATTTTAATTTTCCTATAGAAAAGTTTTGTAATTTTTTTTATTCTATAGACAAATTCAGTTCAAAATTTACAATCTTCGCTATAGAAAATTTTGTCAAAATTTTATTATAGCCTCCACTCAATAAAGATGGGGGTGTATTACTTTGGTCATTACCGTTTGTAACACATTCGAAATATTGGCTCTAAGACCCACCTCATAAAAGTAT
>PGFW01003220.1:2285-17424 GCA_003123925.1 Haematobia irritans
GAAAATGCAGAAAATTCAAAAGTTTTTCAAACAAGTTAATTAGTTAATTTCAGATCTTTAAATGTAATTTTAGCAATCAAAGGAGACTGTTGAGATTAAATAAAATATCCCACGGAAATTTGGATGGTGAATGCCTAAATATTGTGTAAGAGAATCATAATAAAATAAAAAAGATATTGAATTTGATGTGCATTATAATGAGAACAATAACTAAAAAATGCAATGTGAGAAAAGTAGAGCTTAACTGTATGGTCTCCTCTCGATAAAAAAAAAAAAAAAAAACATTTGAGAGAGTTTACCGTTTGCCGTTCAATATGCGCTTGCATGCGCATTTAATATCCGCTTCCTCTCTTTACTCAACGCAGTTATTTTATAGTCATCCAAAAACTAAAACTAACAGTTCGGTTTTTTATGCTCGTTCGTGCTAGTTCGTTTTTGTTTATGAAATGTTGCTATTTTTATAGTTGTTGTGTTTTGTTTTTCAATTTCTCATCGTGGATTAAAAAACTATATTCATGAAAAAAAATACTCGCCAAATATTTTGAATAAATTCCAATTGGTGCTTTACATGAAAGTTTTGTTTAGCTGTTCAATGTTTTTTAAAATGCGTTACATATATTGTTCTGTTAATGGAGAAATCATGTTGTCCAATACATAACTGTGGATCACGTACGTGCCTGTACTTTTGTGGAAGTAGTTTGAGGGTGAGTACGAAATTTTGCGCTATTTCATAGAAATACAACAGTCAACCCAAAGTTGTTACTTGTGGTTGGGAAAATAAAGGTAAGATTTGTACTTTCTTCACACACACACTTACATTAAATATGAGAATACATTGCTTGTGGTCTACCCCTGCAAACATTTTCGATCGCAAATTAGTCTTCTTTGAATCATTTTGATGTTCAAAAACGATTGCGAAGAGCGAATCTGAGATCATTTTATGCGTCCCCAGTATAAAGTAGTTGTGTCTCAAAATGATTCTTTTTCCTTGAGTTATTAAATGAGTCTTTTCAGATTAGTAAAAAAAAGTCATTTGAAAGAAGTATAATATGATAAATCTACTTACTCATATACGAATCAATCGAATGCTTCATAAATAACCCCTACAAAATATTAAGAAATAACTCCCCACGTCAGATTAAATATTGAGTCTTTTCAAGCGGATCAATGATTCCCTACAAAAAAAGAAATTGTTATTAAAAGAAGAGACAATTTGTAAACAAAAAACGTGCTACCACCGCCAATTCCTGTAAAAGGCATTAAACAATGCAGCTTTTCCAAGCAACCTTGATAACCGCTTAGTATGTTTTTTGCTTGAAATTACTTACAAATACTGCAATTGGTTCATCTTCCATATTTTATTTGTAATTAATTGATAAACTTGCAGAAAAACAATAGCAAGAGACGGAATCTGTCAAACTCTGCCGGCGCGTAGTGTTGGGAAATAACGCGTATTTGATTACGAGTATTCGTTACTGACTAATTTTTTGAGTAGTCGTTACAATTAAATGAGTACTAAATATCTTCAATACAATCCCATAACACGCCTTGAAAATGCAAAAATTCAAAAGTTTTTCAAACAATTAATTAGTTAATTTCAGATCTTAAAATTAATTTTAGCAATCAAAAGACTGTTAGAATAAAATTAAAATATCCCACGGAAATTTGGATGGTGATGCCTAAATATGTGTAAAGAATATAATAAAATAAAAATGAATTTGAATTTGATGTGCATTATAAAAGAGAACAAAACTAAAAAATGCAAGTGAGAAAAGTGGAGCTTAACTGTATGTCTCTCTCGTAAAAAAAAAAAAAAAAAAAAAAAAACATTGAGAGAGTTTACGTTGCCGTCAATATGCGTTGCATGCGATTAATATCCGCTCCTCTCTTATACTCAACAGGCTTATTTTATTGTCATATCCAACAAAACTTAAACTAACAGTTCGGTTTTTATGCTCGTATCGTGTAGTTCGTTTTTGTGTTATGCAAATGTGCTATTTTTATAGTGTTGTGGTGTGTTTGTTTTTCAATTTCTTCTGGGTTAAAAAACTATATTCATGAAAAAAATACTCGCCAAATATTTTGAATAAATCCAATTGGTGCTTTACATGAAAGTTTGTTTACTGTTCAATGTTTTTTAAATGCTTACATATATTTGTTGTTAATGGAGAAATTCATGTTGTCCAATACATAACTGGTGGATCACGTACGTGCTGTACTTTTGTGGAAGTAGTTTGAGTGAGTACGAAATTTTGCGCTATTTAATAGAAATACAACATCAACCAAAGTTGTTCTTGTGGTGGGAAAATAAAGTAAGATTTGTATTTCTTCACACACACAAGCTTACATTAAATATGAGAATACATTGCTTGTGGTCTACCCCTGCAAACATTTTCGATCGCAAATGAGTCTTCTTTGAATCATTTTGATGTTCAAAACGATTGCGGAAGAGCGAATCTGAGAGTCATTTATGCGTCCCCAGTATAAAGTAGTTGTGTCTCAAAATGATTCTTTTCCTTGAGTTATAAATGAGTCTTTCAGATTAGTAAAAAAAAGTCATTTGAAAGAAGTATAATATGATAAATCTACTTACTCATATACGAATCAATCGAATGCTTCATAAATAACCCCTACAAAATATTAAGAAATAACTCCCCACGTCAGATTAAATATTGAGTCTTTTCAAGAGTTAGAAATTACTCCTTCTAACTAGTATTTTATTGTTTCCACGAAATACACTTGTGATTAAAATTTGCATATTTAATTTATGGCTTTATTGTTGATATAAAAATTCAGGTACTTAAAGAACTAATAATACCTATCCTTAAATATATAATGAAAAAACAAGTATATACGGCCGTAAGTTCGACCAGGCCGAAGCTTATGTACCCTCCATCATGGATTGCGTAGAAACTTCTTCTAAACACTGCCATCCACAATCGAATTACTTAAGTTGCGGAACGCTTGCCGATGCAAGGTATCTTTAAAACCTCCTAACACCATCTTCTAAATTGTATGTAAGTCCATAACGTGGTATATATTAAATCAAAAAAGATCGATCCAATACGTATATAATTCAGTTTGACAAAGTAGGCATAAAATTTTGACAAAATTTTCTACAGAAATAAAATTTTAACAAAATTTTCTATAGAAATAAAATTTTCACAAAATTTTCTATAGAAATAAAAATTTTGACAAAATTTTCTATAGAAAGAAAATTTTGACAAAAATTTCTGCAGAAATAAAATTTTTAACAAATTTTCTATAGAAATAAACTTTTGACAAAATATTCTATAGAAATAAAATCTTGGTAGATTATTTTTGGCTCGAGTGGCAACCATGATTATGAACCGAATAAAATTTGAACAAAATTTTCTATAGAAATAAAATTTTAACAAAATTTTCTATAGAAATAAAATTTTGAAAATGATGAAAATTTTATTATGAACCCAATAAAATTTTAACAAAATTTTCTCTAGAAATAAAATTTTGGCAAAATTTTCTATAGAAATAAAATTTTGACAAAATTTTCAATAGAAATAAAATTTTACAAAATATTCTATAGAAATACAATTTTGACAAAATTTTGTATAGAAATAAAATGTTGGCAAAATTTTCTATAGAAATAAAATTTTGACAAAATTTTCTATAGGAATAATATTTTCACAAAATTGTCTATAGAAATAAAATTGTGGCAACATTTTCTATAGAAATAATATTTTGACAAAATTTACTGCAGAAATAAAAGTTTTACAAAATTTTCTATAGAAAAAAAAAATTGACAAAATTTTCCATAGGAATAAAATTTTGGCAAAATTTTTCATAGAAAACAAATTTTGACGAAATTTTCAGTAGAAATAAAATTTGGACAAAATTTTCAATAGAAATAAAATTTTGACAAAATTGCCTATAGAAATAAAATTGTGGTAAAATGTTCTATAGAAATAAAATTTTGACAAAATTTTCCATAGAAATAAAATTTTGACAAAATTTTCTATAGAAAAAAATTTGACAAAATTGTCCATAGAAATAAAATTTTGACAAAATTTTCCATAGAAATAAAATTTTGACGAAATTATCAATAAAAATAAAATTCTGACTAAATTTTCTATAGAAATAAAATTTTTGTTGTTTTTTTATTTCAGCTTAAAACCATACATTGACTAAACTACAATTGTAGCTTAACCAACAGAGGAAAAGAATGTTTGTCAAATTTATTTGGGCAAAGCCCTATAGACTGCAAGATGGTTGGATGGACGCACGTTTCGGAATTACCACATTCCTCATCAGCATCCTCTACTTGCAGCAAAACTATCAACCAATTATCAGAATAAATTCAGGCAGTTTATTAAACCCAACAAAAACCACACTTGAACCCTCCGAAAAAAGGTTTTACATTGATAGCCGGCTTATGCCGAAATAAATTCGAAACAAACATATCTCTTTTCCTATGCCACTGTCAAATCATCGATTTGAATTCACATGGCTGGGTTTATTTTGAGCGTGCCTCCTCTTCTTTTTCCATTTGTTTTGTTTTGTTATTGGTGGTTTTGTTCTTTAAGCATTGTTGTTGGTTTTTTATGCTTAAAGAACAAAACCAACAATAACAAAACAAAACAAATGGAAATAAAATTTTGACAAAATTTTCTATAGAAATATTTTGACAAAATTTACTGTAGAAATAAAATTGTGGTAAAATGTTCTATAGAAATAAAATTTTGACAAAATTTTCCATAGAAATAAAATTTTGACAAAATTTTCTATAGAAAAAAATTTTGACAAAATTGTCCATAGAAATAAAATTTTGACGAAATTTTCAATAAAATTCTGACTAAATTTTCTATAGAAATAAAATTTTCTACTGAAATAAAATTTTAACAATGTTTTCTATAAATTCATTATTAAACATTTATTTCGAATAAGACTACATTTTTTTTATACAACACACAAAATTTGATCAACAACTTGAAAAATTCTTTAAATTTGGTAGATTTTTGGTAAAATTTTCTTCAAATTTTGGTGGATTATTTTTGGCACGAGTGGCAACTGTGATACCAATACTATAGGTGTAAAATTAAATATTGCTCCTACATGTATCTTACATTAGGAGCAATATTTAATTTACACATCTCTAGTAAAATTTGCAATTTCTCTATCTGACAACTGTCAAATGTAGCTCTCTCTTGCTGCGTCTAAACGTGTAAACAAACGCTTTCTAGTCAAAAATTGGAATTTGCTATTTTTTGAATAAAAAATCGTCCAAAATGCCGATAAATCGGTAAAATTGGCAGCCCTGTGTGGTGGTTATAAAGGGGAACAAAAACAAAACCCAAAACTGCGAATGAGAAAATAGGTTAATTTTATTCTCTTCCGATAAAAAAACACACACACACACAAAAACTGAGAGTTTCCGTTGCCGTCAACATGAGTAGCATGCGTTTAATATCCGCTTCCTCTCCTCACACAACAGGTTATTTTATTGAAACTATCAGTTACCCAGCAAAAAAATTTGGAAGTTCATCTTAAGGCACAACTTCCAAAAGCACTTCCAAAAATGTCCTCCCAAAGTTGTTCATTTGAGTCAATTTTTTATAACTCGCTTTTTTCATATTTTTAATGGGAGATTTAAAATTTTATTGTTTTAAATGGGTTAAAAATAGATAAAAATTAATAAAATCGTGCAAAATATTATATTTTGTCGAAAAAAAAAGATTGCTAAATCCTTTCCAGAAAAAATTGCGAATTTTTGAAAATATTTGATGTCAAACGCTTCCAGACAAGCATTATAAACACATAAAAATCACAAAAAACAAAATTTAAAAAATTATTTATCGTCAAAATATCACAAAAATTTCTTTATTCACATCCAAATCAATGGATTCGCATCACACCTTAAGAAGAGATGCAAATCAGTGGCAACGGCTGTTGAAATGGTGGACATACCGTCCATGACAAGCCCATTAAAAATATTTGAGATATTTATTTTTTTATCAGTACATGGTTGTTAGATCATTTACGTGCTGTACTTCCGTTTTAGCTGACTTTTCGCCTGTTTCTACTAAAAAAATTTTTTGATTGTATTCCAATCCAAAAACTGACTGAAAGTTAGCTATTTTAGGAACCAAAAACTTTTTGAACTGACTTTTAGTAATTTTAGCAGATTTTTCTATTATTATTCTCCCCTTAAGTGAAAAAGCAATCACACTATTCATTTTGCCGGCAACAACTCCCATTCTCTGCTATGATTGCAAACAAAAAAACTATATTAGCAATTACGCAGACACAAATCTGTTCTCCTAACCTATTAATTGCTATACGAAATAAAAAATCCCTTTAGTCGCATTGTAATGTTATAACAAGTAAAATTAATGAAAATCACATATATTTTAAGTATAAAGCATTTTATTCAATGGAAAATTTAGAAGCAGTCATCAATGCTGGCCAAAGTACCGTCACAGTATTTCCAGGTGGACCAGGCAGTCCAGCCTTGTTGTTTCAAGACCAATTGGGCGCACTTGACGGCTGGTTCAATGCTGTCAACCAAGAAATCTTCGCACTTGACTTTGCATTCGTTGTAGGAGAAAGCACCAGAGGGAGGAGAGCACCAGTAGTAGTTGTTGATTTGGAAGATACCATAGTCGCGGGAGCCATTGGAGTTCAAGGAGCCGACAGCCTTGGTGTTGTAGGAAGATTCGGTTGAGCAATGCAAGTCCAACGAGCCAATTGATCCTTTGGTACACCCAAATTGTACATAGCCTTGGCCAAGGAACAGCGAGTGTAGACCTCAGCGTAAGAGGGGGCAACCAAAAGGATGGCGGCCAAAACGGCGAAAGTGAACTTGAACATTTTGCTTCAATGGTAATCAAAGTAAAACTGTGATATAAATTTGAAAATTGACCATATTTATAGGTAAGTGGTCAAGAGCCGTGAATAGATAAGATATAGTGATTTGATGGATGAGGGGATTAGACAGAGTTTTGTCTAATATTTGGTCGTTATCAAACAATAAGATAAAACTAAAATATACGCAAACTTATTAATGTTATATTCCTTGAGATATTCAGATATATCAAACTGATAATATGTACATTCATTTCTATCTATAAAATATTTTTATCAAATTAGTTTTAGTTTTATTTTTTTATTTTACTATAAAAGGCCCAGCATTTTCTGAAATTATCATAGTTTGTTTTCGATTACATCTGAAGCAAAATGTTCAAGCTCACTTTCGCTGTTTTAGCTGCCGTCCTCTTTGGGTCGCTCCTGCTTTCGCTGAGTACACGATCTCACGTTCGCCAACATTGCACTTAAATTGGGTGTTCATAAGGTCAATTGCTCGTTGGACTTGGCTTGCTCAAACATGAATCTTCCTATAACCCAAGGCTGTTGGTTCTTTGAACTCCCAATGGTTCCGCGCCGATATGGTATCTTCCAAATATAACAACTACTAACGGCTGGTCATCCTCCCTCTCTGGTGCTTTCTCTACAACGGAATGCAAGTCAAATGCGAGATTCTTGGTTGACAGCCATTTTGAACCCGGGCTGTTAAGTGCGCCCAATTGGTCTTGAAACAACAAGGCTGGACTGCCTGGTCCACTGGAATACTGGTGATGGTACCTTCGCGCCAGGCATTGATGACCTGCTTCTAAAATTTCTGCGATTATATTATAGGAAAATAAAACAAAAAATAATTATAAGAAAGGGAAACGCATGTTCATAGCGTATTTTTACATAAATATTGAGATTTATGCCTATAGTTATTTTAAAGGGTCGAACTGCTTCTCGATAGCTATGACTTCTAAGTAGATACATGGGACTATCTTTCACAGCAGGTGACGTTGCTAGGAGCCGATTTCTCAATGTACACACAAAAATATTAGTATTTAGATTCATACAGAAATAATGACAATTAATTTTTCAATGAATGGCTTCTATCACAGAAATGATAAGTATAATTAAAAAAATTAAATAATTGAAGGTCAATTAAAAAATAATGAAGCGTCCAATTTAAAAATTAATTTATCCCAATTAAAAAAATATATTGATACTATATTTTTGCTGATTTGGATTTTTGTTTCAATTAAAAATTTATTGAATCAATTAAATTTTTAATTGAATATGTTTAAAACGCAATTAAAATTTTAATTGGAAACATTTCCGTGAATTTTTTTCTGATTATTATTATTTATCGTGTTAGCTGACCCTATTATCAAAAGTTACTACCCATTACGACGAGTTAAAGCTACTTAATCAGGAGGATGAAAAGCCTAACCATAAGAAGTGGAATACTTGCTATCGGGGAGCACTCATTGATAAGAGCGAAGTTCAGCACCTGTGGTGTCACAATGGACTGAATAATCTAGTGTGAGCTGTTGAATAAGCGGCTGCTGCCGTTATACCTAGTTTAAACTATAAGAAATATTTATATAACCCCTTAATAAAACAGGGTTTGTCTGGCCCCAGATAAGGTGATGTGCAATTAAGTCTTCTTCGCAGTACGTGCAATAATGGCGGCAAATCTGATAATGTGGGCTGTTAAACCGATATCATCACTTTGATATCGTTACTTAGAGGTTATAAGTTATGAATAAACAAAGTCTCCAATAATAATATGCTTTACTTGGGTTCCAATGAAAAATCACATATGGTATGTCTACTATAAATAAGGGCCGATCATATTATATATTTAGGCGCTTCAAAGCCACTGGCATCTCGTTGTGTATAGCGGGAATGCTAACGAAAGCTTTTGGCCTTTTCCGAATTTGGTGGCTTTCAAGGCCTTGAATTATTAAAGTATTTGATTGAAGGTGATGATGGGCTATATACGAACCATTCATGAATTTATATTAATATGGATTGGATGAATATTCGAATTTTGAAATAACCGCGGAACGGACTGTCAATATCAACAGGTTCCAACATTATATAATGCACGATATCCCTATCTCCTCGAAATATTCATAAGGATTTTCTACGGTGGTTTATCTCCTATTAGTATTACTGATTACATTACTAAATGCTGGAAATATGAAAATTCCACTTTTCCTGACATTAGAACGACACTTAGCATTTTTCATAGAATCTGTGAATATCACTGAAGATATAGAAAAGGACTAAGCAAAATCTCGACACGGATTCGAAAATTTAAATGAATCGCCCTACAGTCCTTATTTCCAAAATTCGGATTTGACCCAATTTTTTGAAGTGATCCTTTTGGTTGGGAGCCACCGTGGAGCAATTGGTTAGCATGCCAGGTCGTGGGTTTCGTTCCTGCTTCAAACCGAAAACCAAACAAGTTTTCAGCGGGTGGATTATTCCCACTCAGTAATGCTGGTGACATTTCTGAGAGTTTCAAAGCTTCTCAATTGCTTTCACTGCAATGTGGAACGCCTTTCGCGACTCGACTATAAAAAGGAGGTCCCTTGTCATTGAAGCTTAACATAGAATCGGCAGCACTCAGTGATAGAGCAGACATTCACCTATTGTGGTATCAACAGTGGAACTAATAGCCTAAGGTGGTCCTGATACATCGGGCTGCCAACCTAACCTAACTTAACTTTGGCGTTCATAAACAGCTTATAGCTATGGAAATATAGGCAAAGCCTATTACACCAAAAATTGACCCTAAACCTATTATGAAAAATATACAAGTGCGGTTTCCTCTCCTAATCAATGTTGTATTTTATTTAGCATGACTTAATGTATGTAGAAGCTGTCGTCAATGGAGGCCAATTATTTTTTTATATGTACAATGCCCAGATAGAATAATGGATTTATAGGCTAACACCATAAAAAATTATTGTGTAATTCAGACTTATCTCTTTCTTAAATGCTAATAAATCAAACAAAATATTTAATTGTCAATTATTTTATAGTCTTTTTATTTTCAAATCAAAGCAAAATTTAGAAGCAGTCATCAAGTGCTGGGCCCAAATACCGTCACAAGTATTTCCAGAGTGACCAGGCATCCAAGCCCTTGTTGTTTCAAGACCAATTGGGCCGCACTGACAGCTGGTTTCAATGCTGTCAAAGCCAAGAAATCTTCGCACTTGACTTTTGCATTCGTTGTAAAGAGAAAGCGACCAGAGGGAGGAGAGCCACCAGTAGTTAGTTGTGATTGGAAGATACCGTAGTCCCGGGAGCCATTGGGAGTTCAAGAAGCCGACAGCCTTGGTATTGTAGAAGATTCGTGTTGAGCATATGCCAAAGTCCAACGAGCCCCAATTGATCCTTTGGTACACCCAAATTTGTACATAGCCTTGGCCAAGGAACAGCGAGTGCTAGACCTTCAGCGTAAGAGGGCAAACCAAAAAGGATGCAGCCAAAACGGCCGAAAGTGAACTTGAACATTTTGCTTTAGATGTAATCGCAAAACAAAAAACTATATATAATTTCAAGAATATGCTGGGCCATTTTTATAGCAAAAACTTTAAAAAAAAAATATTTGAATAAAAAAGATATGTTATAAGATAAGTACATGAATGTATATCAATTTGATATATCTAAACGAATATAATATACATTTTAATTTTTTTGAATATATCTAGTTTATCATATAGGTTTGATAAGAACCAACGTATACACAAAAAATATGTCTAATTCACCTTCATCCATGCAAAACCACTATAACTTATCTTTTCACAATCTATGCACAGTGCACCTATAAATTTGATCAGTTTTCAAACTTTATGATCACAGTTTCTCTTTGCATAACATTGAAGCAAAAATGTTTCAATGCTTCACTTTCACTGTTTGGCTGCCGTCCTTTTGGTCGCTCCTGCTTTCGCGACGGTCTACACCCGTTGCTCCCTTGCCAAAGCGACCATGTACGAATTTGGGAGTCCTAAGGATCATTGGCTCGTTTGGACTTGCATTGCATCAACCATGAATCTCCTCCTACACACAAGGGCTGTCGGCCTTGAACTCCATGGCTCCCGGGACTACGCGTATCGTTCACAATCAAACAACTACTACTGGTGCCCCTCCCTCTTGGCGCTTTCTCTTACAACGAATGCCAAAGATCAAGTGCGAAGAGTTCTTTGGTTGACAGCATTGAACCAGCTGTCAAGTGCGCGTCAATTGGTCTTGAAACAACAAGTTGACTGCCTGGTCCACCTTGGAAATACTGCTGATGTACTTTGGCCAGCATTCGAATGACTTTGCTTCTAAATTTCTGCATGATTATTATGAAATAACTAAATAAATATAAAGTAAGAAAAGGAAACCATTCATACGTATTTTCACATATATTGAGATTTTGCAATATAGTTTTTCAAATCGGTCGAATCTGCTTCTCGATAGTTTGACTTCTTAAGTAGATAATGACACTATTTTTAGAGGTGACTGTTACTAGAGGCCGAGTTCTTCAATACCACAAAAAAATTTTGTTTTTGATTGCAATCACGGAACAATTGATCCATAATTTTTTCAATTTGAAATGCTTCAATCACAGAAATTAGAGTATCAATTAAAAAAAAATAACTGAAGCGTCAATTTAAAAATTAATTGAAGGCTGCATTAAAAAAATAATTTATCCATTAAAAGAATTAATTGAATACTATTAATTTTTGGTGAAGTTGATTTTTGTTTCAATTAAAAATTTATTGCAATCAATGTAAAATTTTTAATTGAATATGTTTTAAAACGCACATTTAAAAATTTTAAATGGAAAAATTTTCGTGATTTTTTTTCTGTGTATTCTTATTATTTATCGTGTTGCTGGCCATAGATCAAAAGTTTACTACCCATTTACGCCGGTTAAGTACTAATCAGAGGATGAAAAGCTAACCATAAGAAGTTAATATTGCTATCGAGGAGCACTCATTGATAAGAGCGAAATTCACCACCTGTAGTGTCACAATGGACTGAATAGTCTAGGTGAGCTGTGAATAACGCTGCTTGCCGTTATACTTAGTGTTAAACCGTATAAGAAATATTTTTTATATAACCCCTTAATAAAACCAGGGGTTGTCTGGCCCTGGATTAGGTCGATGTGCCATAAGTCTTTTTTCGGCAGTAACGTGCAATAATTGGCGGCAAATCAGATAATGTGGGCGTTAACCGATATCGTCACTGTTGCATATCGATACTTGAGGTTATAAGTTATGAATAAACAAAGTCTCCATAATAATATGTAATTACTTGGCGTTTCCAATTGAAATCAACATATGTATGTCTACTATAAATAAGGGCCGATCATATTTAAAAGGCGCTTCAAAAGCACTGCGCATCTCGTTGTGTATTATAGCGGCAGCTAACGAAAGCTTTGGCTTTCCGAATTTGGTGGCATTTCAAGGCGGAAATTTTGGTGCTTTCAAGGCCTTGACTATTGAAAGATTTTGCATTGAATGCGATGATGGCTATATACGAAACATTCACGCAGGTTCAGAACCATGAATTATATTATATAGGTTATTGGATGGAATATTCGAAATTTTGAAATAAGCCGGAGCTGACTTCAATTATCAACATGTGTCCAACTTATATAATGCCAAGATCCCTATCTCCCGAAATATCCATAAGCATTTTCTACGGTTTTCTCCTATTATAGTATTACTGATTACATTACTAAATGGTCGTTCCCGAAATGGAACGACACTTTTAGCATTTGTTCATGACCGCGTGAATATACACTTTGAAAAGGACTATAAAAAGACTCGAGTCAAAATCTCCGTAACGGTGTCGAAAATTTTAAATGATCGCCCTACAGTTCTATCCAATTCGGATTTGAGCGAATTTGAAGTGATCCTTTGGTTTGACAAGCCAGCGTGGGCTGCAATGGTTTAGCATGCCAAGGTCGTGGGCGTCGATTCCTGCTTCACCGAACAACCAACAAGTTTTCAGCGGTGGATTATCCCACCTCAGTAATGCTGGGTGACATTTCTGAGAGTGTCAAAGCTTCTCTAGTGGCTTTCACTGCAATGTGGAACGCCGTTCGGACTCGCCTTATTTAAAAAGGAGGACCCTTGTAATTGAGGCTAACATAGAATCGCAGCGCACTCAGTATAAGAGAGACATTCACCTATGTGGTATCAACAATGGACTGAATAGGTCTAAGTGGGCTTGATACATCGGGCTTGCCAACCTAAACCTAACTTTGATTCATAAACAGCTTCATAGTATGGAAAATATAGGCAAAGTATTACACCAAAAAATATGACCCTAACCTAAAACTACCAGTAACAAAATTTTTGTGTATATTCAGACTTCATCTCTTTTTAATGGCTGAATAAATCAACTAAATATTTAATTGTCATTATTTATAGTTCTTTTTATCAAATCAAAGGCAAAATTTAGAAGCAGTCATCAATGCTGCCAAAGCTACCGTCACAGTATTTCCAGGTGGACCAGGCCAGTCCAGCCTTGTGTTTCAAGACCAATTGGGCGCACTTGACAGCTGGTCAATGCTGTCAACCAAGAAATCTTCGCCACTTGACGTGCATTCGTTGAAGAGAAAGCACCAGCAGGGAGGAGAGCACAGTAGTGAGTTGTTGATTTGGCGAAGCATACCGTGTCCCGGGAGCCATTGCGAGTTCAAGGAGCGGACACCGTTGTTATTGTTAGGAAGATTCAGTGTTGAGGCCAATGCAGTCCAACGAGCCCAATTGATCTTTGGTTACACCCAAATTGTACATAGGCCTTGGCAAGGAAACAGCGGTGTAGAACCTCAGCGCTAAGAGGGGGCAACCAAAAGGATGGCAGCCAAAACGGCGAAAGTGAACTTGAACATTTTGCTTTAGATGTAATCGAAAACAAACTATGATAATTTCAGAATATGCTGGGCCTTTTATAGCAAAACTTGAAAAAACAGTATTTGATAAAAAGATATGTTATAGATAGTAATGAATGTATTATTAATTTGATATATCTAAAGCGAATATAATATAAAATAATATTGAATATAATTTGTTTATTCATACTAGTTGATAAGAACCAAGCAATTAGACAAAAAATATGTCTAAACCTTATCCACCAAAACACTATAACTTATCTTTCACAACCTCTGACCAGTGTACTTAAATTTGATCAGTTTTCAACTTATAGATCACATGTTCTCTTTGATTAATCATTGAAGCAAATGTTTCAAGTCACTTTCGCGTTTTTGGGCTGCCGTCCTTTTGGTCGCTCCTGCTTCGCTGCGAGGTCTGACACCCGTTGCTCCTTGGCCAAGGCAATGTACAACTTGGGGTTCCTAAGTCAATTGGGCTCGTTTTGGACTTGCATTGCTCAACATGAATCCTCTCTTACAACACCAAAAGCTGGTCGGGCTCTTTGAACTCAATGGTATACCGGCAGATAATGAGTATCTTCTCAAAATCAACAACTACTTACTGCGTGCTACTCCCCCCCTCTGGTGCTTTCTCTTACAACGAATGCAAGTCAAGTGCGAAGATTTCTTGGTTGGGATCAGCGATTGAAGCCAGCTTCAATGCGACCAATTGGTTTTGAAACACAAGCGCTGGACTGCCTTGGTCCACCTGGAATACTGTGATGGTACTGTTTGGACCAGCCATTGATGATTGATTCTTAAATATACTTTGTAACGCTAAAAAAATGAACATTGATAGGAGAGCGAAACTACTTTTTGTGTTCTTTTCTTAATAGGTTTAGGGTCCATGTCAATGATTTTAATCGTGTAGTATTCTGGAAGAAAATATGTAATAGCTCTGGTATATATTCCCATGCTATAGGCCGTTTAAGACCAAAGGATCATTTCCAAATTTGGTCAAATACATAGCGGCGATTCATCAAAAATATTTGAACGGTTGGATATTTAAGTTGAGTTTTTTGTATTTTCAAAGAGGTATTCATGGCATCTATGAGAAATTCCATGAGTTGTCCTCGTGCCAGACAAAGTCCTATATATCCAGCATTTACTAATGTAACCATAATTACTAGTAGTAGATAAATCACAGTTCAGAATCGTTTTTGATATTTTGAAGAGAGAGGGTTCTCATGCTTGGGAACTTTGGTGGTATTTTAACTCCGTTTGGCCAGTGGTGCCGAAATTCGAAAGTTCTTCAAATCCAATCAATCCATATTAATATAACTTCAAGGTTCTGAAGCTGATGAATGGTTCGTTTGTAGCCTATCACCAATTCCACTCAAATATGTTGATACTGCAAGGCCACCAAGCATT
>PGFW01003224.1:0-19164 GCA_003123925.1 Haematobia irritans
CGATGCAAAATATCTAAAGAAAATGCATAGTTCACTGAAATAATATTGTTCGTTTGAGGTTTCAAAGATTTCATGTCCTTAAAATACGAATGCGAATTTTGCTTAGCATAACGATGCATTTTCTCTGATAAAAAAAAAAAAAAACATTTTTTCCTTGTTCAAAAGACGATCCCAACTTTTCAATGATGTCGATTATGTCCTTATAGTAAGTGATTCAGCTTAAGAAAATGGGATATCGTAAATGATAAGAAAATTTATGTTGAACTAAGGGCGAACTTGGCTTTTAATCTTACTATATTTATATAACATAGTATATACAGCAGTAAGTTCGGCCGGACCGAATTCTTAAATACCCACCTCCATGAATCAACAATATTATACTTTCCTTTAAAATTCAGGGGGGTTTGTGACAGATATTCTTGCAAGCAGAGCCGTTCAACTAGTACACTTCCCGAAGATAAATTTAAAGATTTACCAATGAAGACTTATATCAGATTTGGATTATAAGAACCATTTTTGACTTGAGTTTAGAGGAATCTTTAAACATACTCTTGTAAGTATGCACAAATGATGAAATAAACATCATTGATTGGAAATCTAAAATCTGTAGATTTTCACCCCATTATTTAAATGTTACGAGAAGTAAAAATATAAAACATTTTACATTTCAGTTTCAAGCAATTTTCATGATCAGCTGCGCCTTCCTATTACACTTCAAGAAGTGAACAATCAGCCGTCTATATGGAGCCTTACGCATCATGGAACCGATAAAAACTTAAAATTTCAGGCAAATCGGATAAAAAACTACGATTTCTAGAAACCCCATGGAGATCGAGAGATTTGATCTTAACGGGGCTATACTTAAAACTTGGACCTTACTTCACCGTTTTCGGCACACCTTCTTAATGGTTCCTAAAATATTTGCTGATTCAAAATATTAGGACATTGGATAAAAGAATTTACGCGTTTCTAAAAATCCCAAACAATATAATTATTTCCTGACACCTATTATAGTTCTAACAAGTTAGGAAAAGTCTAAGTCGGGCGGCGGCCAACATATATTATACCCTACACCACTTTGCTCAGATCTAAATTTTCGATACCATATCACATCCGCTCACAATGTGTTGGGGCTTATATATAAAAGGTTTGTCCAAATTACATACATTTTAAATATCACTCGATCTTGCGACAGAATTTGATCGACTTCTACAAAATCTATAGCACTTCAAAATTTAAGTTCGGCTATACACTAGGGTGGAGCACAATGTTAGCTAAAAAAAATTTATGGAAACAATTTAAATTCTGAAGCAATTTTTGAGGGAAACTTCTCAAAAGTGTATTTATGATTTTATTGCTCGATATATAATGTATTTAGAAGTTAGGAAAATTAGAGTCATTTTTTACAACTTTTCGTTCTAAGCAGCCTGCGCCGGTTTTTACAAGTTAAAATGTTGCTATTTGACCATATTTTGTTTCGTCGAATTCAGAAAAACATATATATGGCGAGCCTATATCTTAAATCTGAACCGATTTTCAACCAAATTAGCACGCATAGCCTACAATGCAAAATTCTACTCCCTAGCTACAATTTCAACTAAATCGGAGTTCAAAATTTCGGCCTCTGTGCGTCATATGACGTGCTAAATTGGTGAAAGCTATATATGGGAGTATATCTAAATCTGAACCGATTTCAACTAAATTTGGCAACACATTAGCTAAAATGCTATTCTACACCCTCTGCAAATTTCTCAACTAAATCGGAGTTAAAAATTTGGCCTTGTGTTCATATGAGTGTCAAATCGGGCGAAAGCTATATATGGGAGATATATCTAAATCCTGAACCGATTTCAACCAAATTTTGGCACGCATAGCTACAATGCTTATTTCTCCTCCCTGGTGCAAAATTTCAACTAAATCGGAGTTAAAAATTGGCCTCTGTGGTCATTATGAATGTAAATCTGGGAGCTCTATCTAAAATCTGAAACGCATTTCAAAATAAAATTTTGACTATAGTACCAATTGTTCTTCTTTTTGCAAAAATTTTAAGCAAATTGGGCGTAAAACTCTTGGCTTCTGCCGGACTATATTAAGACCATATCGGAGCGAAATATATATTATGGGAGCTATATCTAAATCTGAACCGATTTCAATCAAATTTTGGCACAATTGACTATAGGTACTTATGTTCTCCTGGTGCAAATAACTATGGGAACTATATCAAAACCTGGACGATATAGCCCATTTTCGACTTTTGACCTGATTGCCAGACAAAAGACGAGTTTTGTGCAAAATTCCAGCACGAATTGCTTTCACTATTGAAGACTGTAGCGTAGATTTACAACAGACAGACAGACGGACATCTTATCATCGCCTTTAGAATTTCTCCAAGGAAATATATTTACTTTATATAGCTTCGGAATTCGATAAATTTCGATGTAGTTACAAACGGAATGACAAACTTATTTTATACCTCCGTCACATTATTTATGGTGTGGATATAAAAATAAGTCGGGTTTTCCTTTCCTGACGCAATTTTTTTCCAGAACGCACGTTACGATTTCACGGCTTTGCATTCGTTGGGAAAAGGTCTTCGGGCTCTGTGAGGTTTATTAGCAAGGAAAAATTCAAAGAAATAGTTTCAACGGAAATTGGTTGAAAATCTTCTTTTATATTACGGTCATTCCACTGATGCAACTCCAGAACTCCACGAACCGATTTTCCAACGGTTTTGCATTCATTGGATCAGGTCTCGGGGTCTGTGAGTTTTTATAGCCAAAGAAACATTCAAAAGAAAAAAGATTCAACGGAAAAGCGGTGAAAATTTTTTTTTACACACAGCGCACAATTACAAAAATTGTATAATTTGAATTTTATCGCCAGTTGTTTTTGTTATAAAATTTATTTTATTTTTTCACATGAAAAATGTTCGGATAAACGTAGACGGTAAATCAATATGGTAAAATTGTTAGGGTACCTCATTGCATTGATATCTGGTAGGATATGAGGACATCCCCCTTGCCCGACTTTTTCAAAATTGGGCCAAAGTTCTCCGATTTGGGTGAAATTTCCAAGGAATGTTAGCGGTGATGTCTAGACAAAGACCCGCTACTTTATTTTTCAATATTTGGTCGCGGACGGTGGACCACACCCTTTTATAGACTTTTGTTTAAAGTACTGTAAAAAACAAAATTATCTGATTTACTTGAGATTACAAGAGAACAACGCCTGAGATTATGAACTTTATTACGGCGATATCCGATTTTTTAATATTTTTTAGACAAGAAGGATTCCCCTTGTCCGACTTTTTTGAAAATTGGACAAAGTTATCCTATTTGCTTGAAATTTTCAGGGTTGAAGTCAAAGAAATCTTCTTTATTTTTCGATATTTTGGGTCGAGGAGGAGGGCCTCCCCATTTTGTCCAACTTTTTTTTAAAGTACAGCGGAAAACTAAATTTTTCGACAGTACTTGAAAATTCTACGGAGAAACTTTTGGGAGATTATTGAAATTTATATGAGATATATCCATTTTTTAATATTTTGTTTTCGGGAAAAATAAAGGGCACAAGGAGACGTTTCTTTCTCCTCAAGTACATATTTTGATTTTGTGATATTCATAATGGAACAGGGAAAGGTGCGTGCCCTGCAGTGTACAAATTGGACTTATAATTTCCTTGAGATTTTCTGGGACGTCTACACAATATACGCTATATCATTTTTCGCTATTGGGACGGGGAGGGAGACTTCTTCTAAAACTGAAAGAAACTAGAATTTTCAAGTTTACTTGAAATTTACAAAGGCCCTATGGGTAGGTTATGAAATCAATAGGGTGTACTTGATTGTTTTGGGTATTTGGACGGGAACTTTCTCCTTGACGCCCACACTATGAAACTGAAGGAAATTTTACAGATTTTTTACAAAAATAGGAGCAAAATCTAACCTACTCGATTTACTTGAAATTTGGGAGAAGATGATTAATTTATACAGGGTAAATGATTTTTCGATATCTGTTTTGGGGAAGGGGAAAAGTAAAAGCTGGGTAAGTTTTGTGAAATAGAATATAAGGGTTACGTGGAATTTACGATACCTGGTCGGGGAGGAACGAAGCGTTCCCATTTGCCTGATTGTTGAAAATATGGAAAGTAGAGGATTGTCGATAAATGTGGGAACTCGGTACATAATTTTATGATTTTTCCAAAGCGTTTCTGCCGACATTTTTTAAGTAAAAAACTTTTAATTTACAAGTTGAGAGGCAACTTTTAGAGGGTGCTTCATTTTTCCGTATTATTGTGTGGGAAAAAGCATGTTTTCTCCTGTGATCCAAACACATTTACAAAATGTTAATTAGTGGTCAATTTTTAAACTACTTTTACATTTTCCGATTTATTGCGGCACGGTATTGTTGTGGGGAAGTATACCTCCCCTTGACAAACCACGCATGAAATTTCACCGAAATGTAGATTAATGCGTTGACTAACGTTGACGAAAATATGCTTCGGCAGGCGAAACTGAGCGGGCCGGGGTATAATCTAGTAATTTCTAATTAAAATTTCAAAATTAAATCATTCCGATTCGGCTGAAATTTGGCTACAATTTTTCTCTAACAAACCAAGCAAAAATTGTCCACAATTTGATCCATAATTATATATAGCAACCCATATAAAACCGGATCTCCAGATTTTTGCCTTCGGGAACCTATTGGGATGAGCCCAAAATTCATTCCGATTGTGGCTCGATAGGTTATAGTATATTCGCGTTCCCTAACAACCGATGCAAAAACTTATCCATAATCGGTCCATAATTTAATAATATAGTCCCCATATAACCGATACCCAGATTTGAACCTCTGGAGCCTCTTGGAGTCGGTGGATTCCCGAGCAGGTTGAAATTTGGTACGTGCTGGTCTAAGTTTAGTCTTTGAAAATCACTGCAAAAAATTCGTCCATATTCCGTCCAATTACATATATAGCCCCTCATTAATAACGCCGCATCCCCAGATTTGACCCCGGAGCTTCTTGAAGGGCAGCCAAAATTCAATCCGATTCTGGTTCTGAAATTTTTAAATTGTGCCTAGTAATATGGCCGCTAAACAACATGCCAAAATCTGCGTTCCATATAGGTCTATTGTTTAACATATAGCCCCCCAGATAAAACATATCCCAGTCACACAAAAAATTTAGTTCCATATCGGCTTCCGTAATTGTATATAACCTCACTTATAACATGGGCGTCATTGTCAATTCGGCTCTCTACATTACCGCCTCAAAACTTCATAATCCGATTGCTAATTATTATCTTACACTTCCCTATGTAAGCCATATATCGGGTCAAGAACTGAATTTAATACGTATTTAATCTGTTGTTTTTTGTTCTAAATATACCACGTATGGACTAACCTTACAATTTTAGAGGACCGATGTTATTAAGGAAGCTTTTAAGTTGGCAAGTATTACCCCAACCAAGTAATTCGATTGTGGCATGACATCTTTAGTAGCAACTTTTCTACCGCAATCTTACGTGGAGCGAGGCGTACATAAGATTCGCCTAGGCCGAACTTACTGCTCTATACGTATTTACTTGTTTAATTTTCTTTTTCTTTACTTTTATTCGTTTTACAATTTTTTTTTACACAATTGTCCAAAATTTTTATTTTCACTTAAAACTACCAACTAGCTTATTTCGTAAGATTGTCCAAAAGAACTATGATTCCAGTGATGTGCCTTTAAAAATAATAAAAAACATCAATGTTTGTTTTGCTTGGCATAATTGTTAAATTAAATTGAATTAATATTTTCAATATATGTAAAAATTAATTGTTAGTTAATATCCGTAATTCAATCCTAAAAAAAAAATTCTCTGTACTCATGAGACCTTTCCCTTACTTATATACTCACATACATCTGCTCATTACAACAGACGAATTGTTGGTGGGAATTTTCTGTCACGAAATGTCCAATATAATCATCATTAAGATCAATTCTTTTCGATAAGATGATATAGAAAAAACACACATATTTTTTTCCACCCTACATATAAGGGAATTTAGAATTCAAAACTGAAAAAGAAATAGGAATGGAAATGCATTTGTTTATTTTTTTTTTTAATGTAAGCTCTCCACCAAAATAGTCATCATAAAGTGGAATTCATAATCCCTTGTCATAGCACTTTCTCGGTCATTCATATTGGGGACAGATGGTGCATTTGTTGGGGTGTAAAAGAGTGATAAGACACGTTCCAAATGTTTGTGTGATATTTATAGTCCATTAAAAACCGACATAAGAATTTTCCTCAAAATACGAAAAATTTTGTGGTTGGATTTCGAAAGAAAAGCCACATGTAAACAATTAATGAAATTAGATATTTTCATAAATTTGAAGGCCTTATTTATAAGTTTTTTATATATTATCGAAGCGTTTATTTTAAAGTAAAATATGTCTTTGGTAGTGTATGAAAATATGCTGAGAGATATATACTATCCAATCATGCCTGCATCACTACACCATATACACTTGTATAATATCTGAAGGAATCTTCAGTGATATAAACTTCACTGAAAGATGACAAAAAATGTCTTTCAGCGGTGAATAATATTTTGTGTTTTGTAGTTCCTAAAAAAATTAATTTGATTTTCTGCCAAAGAAAGACAAAGTCCTTAAGAGCATCATATTTAAAGATACTGACACGAAATCCTCGTGACACGCGTGAATCACGTGAATGTGACTAAAATAAATATGTTGTGCGTGAGTGTGCGTGAGAAATAATATCGATTCGTGAATGTGGGTGTATAAAATTTCTGCAAAATCACGCTCATGAAAATAATCAAAGATTTAATACACAACTCCGTATGTTAACTGAAATTAACTTAGCTCTCGAAGGCTGTATTGCTATTTTTTTAATTTTGTTGACGCTGTTGCTGATTTCTGTTTGGAAAATAGTCCGTGAGTGCTCGGTGAATCATGCTTGAAAGTGAGTCTTGTAAAAGTAGTTCGTCGCGTGAACCGTGGCGTGGATACTGGTTTTTCATGTATCCGTGAATGGGAGTGGCTACCCACACGGTATCGTGTGGTTGGTCAAGCCACTCGCCAAGAGGATATATTATACCTTTAAGAAGGTTAAGTAATTATCCTTTAAAAAATTAAGCGATATGTTCATAATAGCGTTTCAGCGGTTTGCAGAAAATTGTTTCACAAAAAAGCCGCGCCTAGATTTGCCCAAAAAAATAGCTAAAAAAGCTAAAAAAATTCTAAAAAAATACTAGAAAAAAAGCTAATCTTTTTGGGTATCAAAAGTCACATTGGTGTTGATTGACAATTTAACAAACTGTAAGCTTTAATTTCACCTTACAACTGCGCATATTTATTTTCATTTTTACATTCGCAACTTCTGTGAGACTGTAACAAGTATCTACAGGCATATTAGCTCTGTTTTTTGGCGCTAATTCGATACATTTTGATTACTATCACAAATTTTTTACCCTCCGGAAGTCCTTCGTTTTGTTGGGGAGGCTAACCTTCCCCAACACCTCTATTTTATTTACTCGTTATTTGTAGAGAATTTTAAATGATTTAAGCCCATAGCTTTGATTTTGGTAAAAAAAAAATGATTTGTCTTTTTTTAATAAAATTTTAGTTTGGTTTTTGGCAATTGTGAAAAATTCGAATAGCATTACTTTTAATTTAAATTGTAAGAAAATTCCTATAGTTTCAATTTCGGCCACGTAAATAACATTTTTCCCTTTTCTTCATGGAGCCTATCAAAAGTGCCTTTAAAGAACGCGTGCTAAGCGCCAACTTAAATTCCCAAAAATTCAGACTCGACGTTCAAGTAGAAATTATTGTATATATACGGTTTTAAACTAAAGTGTTGAAAAAACATCTTCTATTTTGTGAACACGGCTATTTTGGTTTGTGGTTAAGATGCCAAAACTCCTGCACATTGTAAAGACTATTTGCAATTAATTCTTGCCTGGTCTTTGCATGAAAACATCATACCCATTTTTTAAGTTGAATCGCACGTTAATTATAGAGGACAAAACGACTTTATCGTTTTTGGACAAGGAAAACAGTTGTAGATATAAAGAGAAATTCACAAATGCTATATCGCGTGTACGTCATTTTAAGGAGACGAAAGTATTTTTTCCGTGCCACAAACGCTTATTCACATCTACTATTTTTAAATTTAGTAATATCGTAGATATTTAGAACTATTATAATGATGTACTAGATGACACGCATCAACCAGTAGTGCAAATAGTATTCCGCAATAACTTTACTGACTCGTAGTTAGATTAAATGTTGGATATGATGTAGGTAGTAGTAGTTTAGAGATTTACGAATTGAATTTGATGTATAGGTAATGAAAAAACTTTACAAGCAAGGTGTAAAATTTGCTACAGGAAAAGTGCGCGATAATGGCTGGACTCATTCCATATGTTTCAACCTGAGGGCTTTGAAATATGTGGAAACCCTTATACTTGCAGCAAGGTTAGATACAAACGCCGATTTATGCATATTCAATAGAAACATGTCGAAAATAAAAAACCCAAAATAGCTAAAAGGGTCATGAAAAAAAGCCAGAAAACAACGCTAAAAGCTAAATGCATTTTTTTCGCCGGCTAAACAGTCTTGCAAAAAAAGCCAAATGCTGCGGGAAAAAAAGCTAAAATTGGCAACACGGCTGTAGCGGTTATAGATGCTTTTTTTATACACTTCGACTATATCTGCTCTTGTAGACCGCCATAAAGTACACCATATTCGGGCTCGGGGTGAAAATCTGAGCCGATCCTAACGTAATCTGTCGTCCTGTAATAATTAATCAATATAAATTTTCGAAAAGAGCCATACTATCGACTTGAAACTTGGCACACCGTAGTTATGGTTTTGATGTAAGTCGGATAATATTGGCCGCTATTTGCAATATTATCGACCGGTATCGTAATCGGATCAGCTTTTACGCAAAGTCATTATATAAACCGGACTTTGGCTTGGCGAGCCTCTTTGGTATGAGCAAATTTCATACTTAATCCGGTTAAAAAATTGGTTAGCGGGTGGTTAACAGGGTGTGTCTGATAAGTGCCCCGGTCTAACAAAGAAAAACATCATTTTTTTTTGTGAAAATTCATTTTTATTATTCAACATAGTTTCCTTCAGGGCGATACAACGATTATAAGCGACCTTACCAAATTCTTTTGAAACCGATTTTTGGTAGTACTGCACTTCGTTTTGGCGGTCAAATAGGCGGCCTTGCAGTTTTCGGCGATATAAATCTCTTTTATTGCAGCCAAAATTTTCCGTTGCGAGCATCCTTTTGAGGTCGAGAACAAAGAAAAAGCTCGCTGGGGCCAGATGCTGGAGAATAGCGGTGGGTGGGAAGCAATTCCAAAAGACCAATTCATGAATTATTGCCACTCGTTTCTCAATGACTTGTGGCATATGGTGCGTTGTCTTGGTGGAACAACAGCTTTTTTCTCTTCATATGGGGCCGTTCTGACCGCGATTTTCGACCTTCATAACGCTCCAGATAACAACCCATATAATCAGTCAGCTATTCGATGGTTTTTCCTCTCTCAAGATTCGATAAAAAAAAATATATATAGTCACTATATATATATAATATGGATATATATATATATATTAATCATATATGATATATTATATATATACTATTTATATATATATATAATATATATATTATTATAATATATATTATTTTTACTATATATATATATATATATATATAGTTTAATATATATTATATATATATAATATAATATATGCAGTTTGAAGCAACGCATACAAAAAATTTGTCCATCGCGTGTATTATAGTACGCTCCCTAAATTTAAGAAGATAATGTTAAAATAGTTTTTTAAGATAGCTTGCCATCTGCCGACAACTCTGCGAGTATGTGGGCAATTTCTCGGTGAAGCGCCGTCTTGAGATAATCGATCAGCTTTGTTATTTTTCTAGAGTACACCTTTTTTCTCGCTAAATTAAAGCTGGCGCAAAATTTCCTACAGCGATTGAGATCCCGGAGAGTTTTTGGCAGCTAATTCGTGCGGTATAGATTAAGTGAAGAGCCCTTCCGGCTTTAAGTTTAGTTCTTCGGTTGACGCCATGCTGAGTGCTATTGGTGGCTGGTCTTCTTGAAAATTCTCATGTTCTTGCAGCCGTACATGACATTTTCTCGATAATTGGCAAATTTATGTTTGTTAAATGCCGGGCATTATCGAGAAACAGTTGATAAAAGGGCGAAACGGAGAGCGACCCATGCGATCGCTACAAAATTATCGTCGGAAACGAGCTTTGAGTTTATCGTTTGTGCATCTGGCGGAACGAAAGACGAGCTTTAATGCGAGCTTGGCATTTTTCAGTATCTAATGCAAATCTGGCCCGTGGCGGATAATTCAATTACCAAGCAAGTTTTCATACTCACTGGCGGTGTGGTTTCTATCAAAGCCGAACTCGCAGCTTTTTGAGCTCATTTCAGGTGATGTTTCGCGTTATTTTTTGTTTCGTCTGACTTTTATGGACGAGATGCAACACTGCATGGAAGCATCACCGGGTAAAAAACAAGCTCCGCAGAAGGGACAAGGATTTATTCCATTTTAATGAATGGAGGACTCTCACTTGTGGTTTTCCAGGTCACAGAATAACTTTTTCATTGGCCTAGAATAGCTTGTAGATTTTCGGAAGATCAGACGGAATCAACAACGATTGCAGTGTCTCCGATCTTAGACCTTGTATGGAGTTGTACCAATAAACAGGGACGATATACCTAGCTCATCATGCGACGTTATCCTGCTGACTAGAAGCAAAAATAATCGTGCAAAATATGGGAATGTTCCATTATTGAAGGCTATCAGGTATTATTACAGATATATGTATATCTTGAGTTGGGATCAAAGTGACGCTCACTTTTAGTTCTGTTTCTTAGTTTCTTAGATATTGGTATTTCCGTTGCGCTACTATGCCTTGTTATTTTTTTAATTTAGCTTCTCCCTATGTGTCAATGCCACTCATTCTTCTTCTCAGAAGATATGGATATCACCCATGTTCCGATTGGATCTCCATGTTTCGATTTTCGGAATGCGCAACTCGCCAACAGTTTCTTTGGCTATAGTTTCTAACCCTCGGACTTTTAAATTTAAATCTTTTCGTAATAAAGTTTCTTCAGTGATAAGTTTCAAATTAAAATTGGATTGGGGTCTTTCAACATTCATCGTATAAGAAAAATAACACTTCTTGCCGATTTGCCGACTTCCGAATATCGGAAATATGGGGAATCATGTCCTTATAAACGCAGAAGAGCTTGACTTATGTTACCCTCACCTCTAAAAAATAAAAATCGGGCTTCTCGTAAACATATACCCAAAACACCCATTTTGGCTTCATGATATTTTCAGGGATTGGTGCAAACAACCTATTGTTTAGGATAGGATTGTTCGAAGCACATACTTATTTTCACATGTAAGAGCAGTAGCACCGTGCTAGTAACAACCAAGACGTTGGATGGAAAATTTTCCTTGTGTGTGGATATATTTTAAGCTCCAATTGGGGTAACATTCCTTATTTTACCACGTGCAGCAATACTCTTCCTAGGGTCTCGTCTTTCTTAAATTCATGTATGTTTATAGGCTAATTTCAAATTAATCATATGTTTGCATCTAAGCATATTTATAATTTACAAACATTCTTATGTGCCAAACATTTACAGATTGTTCTAACCAATATTCAACATATATGTCGGCTAAACATGTTATGCTAGTTCTATGACACATTATACATGCTTGCACTTAAAAATATTGTGTTATAAAAATTTTGACTTCCAACATAAGTAGATTTTTTACACCGCACCATATGAAAAACAGTCTTTTATAGTACCGTGCTTTGACTATCTACATGCATACGGAAACCTTTCATTCTACGCATTGGTTAGGTTAAAGATTAATGAGAAGTAGCATGTATAAGATTTTTTGCGCTACAAATGCAGTATTCACATAGATATTCTAACTGACAATTCAATTTGTTTTATGAACAAATTAAAATCATAGCGCGGTTTCAACTTCGCTCCTGACTCTGCAAAAACAAGTGCTTTTATTGTTTTGCTATGGAGCAGCCAGTTGTTTTGCCTTCACGTCTTGGACCTCAAATTAATCAGAGATATTTATATCCGGAATAATCATAATAGCTCTTTATTTATTGTAATGTTTTGTCCATCGATGTCTGCTGGCTGTGGGGATTGTGTTTAATTGTGGTTTTATCACTGCATTTAAATAATATCAACCATTTTCAAATCACACTTGTGCTAATAAACTCGATTATTTGTCACCATAGGTTGTGTGTTCACTACATGAATTCCCTCTGGGACGCAGGGGATGTTTGGTTAGTGCAGGATAACTGTTGAGTTTTATCCGATGACGTAGGCTATAAAAACCAAGGATACTTTTTTGAGAAAATTTAATTAAATGAATTGGGCGTTTCGATAGAGGTACTGTTTTTTTGCATAAAAAAGAAAAAACGTTCACAAATATTGAGAAGTTCAAGTGTAAATGAAAGATTTTGAAAAATGTGCAGGGCGATTGAATAAGCATTGGCAATCAACCCATTCTGTGCTATCATTTCTAATGGGCATCGGTGGCCCAGCGGCCAATTTTGGCGCAAAAATGTTGTTTAACTCGCCAAACATAAAATGGTTATGCGAAATCGCGACAACTAATGGCTTCGAGAAAAGTTGAATTTGAAGAATACGGTCTTATAGACTTTTTCCTTGACAAAAATCGAATATAGTTAAGTTAAATTTATCGTATAACGTATCAAAAAGCGCAACAGAATGTAAAACGCTTTTCTGTCATAAGCTTACAATTTTGTAGTCATTCGCGAATATGGCTATGACAAGTTGTTTGCAATTGCACTGAAGTCACTACTAAATCCGTGTAATGACTACCTCAATTAAATGAGGCGACTTGCGGCTTTGGGGAATTAAATGTATCATTTATAAACACAACGAGTTGATTGTAATAATCGTGAACTTCTTAACTTGGGTTTATAGACAAGTGGATCAACTAACACTATCTTGGAAACTCAACCGACGTTTGTGAATGTGAAAACAAGCTTAAGTCACATTAGTTGCCGTAAGATGGAAAGATGTCAAAGCTGTTCTTGGCGTTTAAAGCTGTCCATCTTCCAACGGTGGGAAGTAAAGAGAAATTGCTAAATAAGTTTTTAAATCTGTAACATAACATGTGGAATGGTCGAAAAATTATTTTTTCGGGGCTTTCTTGTTCTTTTTGTTATTGGTCCAATTTCCTAAGCATTGAGCGTATTAAGATGTGGTGTGAAATTTCAATGAGATATTTTTTAAAGCTTATTTGACATTGATGAAAAAGTTTGCTAAGCAAGAAATTTTGTGTAAATGATTTTTGGAGATTTAGGAAATTTTCTTTATAGGCTGTTGGCAGGCTTATTTTACTTACTTCTGATTTCATGTTATTAAACACTTCCATGCCGTATTTTCAAATTAATATTGACCTTGTACATGCGTAGGGCTGTTGATATGATTTAAAAATAGCGGAATACCGTATTATGTCCAGCGTCTATCTTCAATTGTTAGGTTGGTATAGAATCAGCTAATGTCAATTCTATCGATTGATTAGATGGCTAATTGAGTGAAAAAGTAAATTTTTTCAATGGCTCAAGTTTTAACACATTTATTCGCATCATTAGGCACAGAAATAATATAAATTCAATTCAATTAGAAGTTTTTTTTGTCAACATTTTTTATCTTAGAAGATTTTGTCAAAATTTTAATTCTAATACGATTTTTTTTTCAAAATTTTATTTCTAATGGGAAGATTTTGTTTCAAAACTTTATTATCTATAAGACAATTTTGTAAATTTTTTTGTTCCGATTAGAAGTTTTTGTCAAAATAGGAAATTAAATCGTCAAATTTAATTTCTATAGAAATTTTTTCTATGGATTTTTGCTTTTTAATTGTTATTTCTATCGAATTTTGTAAAAACTTTACTTCTATAGAAATTTTTGTTAAAATTTTGTTTTTATATGAAAAATTTGTCAAGCTATTTTAATTTTCAATAGAAAAATAATTGTCAAAGTTTTATTTCTATAGAAATTTTTTTCAAAAATTTTGAACAAAATTTTCTTCTAATACAAATAAAATTTTGACAAAATTTTTATAGTAATGAAAGTTTTAAAAAAATTTTCTATAGAAAATAAAAATTTGATAAAATCTTCTATAGAAATAGAAATTTTTGACAAAATTTTCCTGTTACAAAAAAAATTTTAGGCAAACATTTCTATAGAAATTAGCAATATTTTGACATACATTTTCCTATTTGAATAAACGCGTTTGACGGAATAAAAGTTTTGGCAACGTTTTCCTATACAAATACAATATATATGAATATATATATAATAGAAATAAAATTTCGACAACATTATTCTATACAAAAAATTTCGGGACAAATGTCTATAGAAACAAAAATTTTCTATAGAAATAAAAATTTTGTGGCAACAAATCACAAATAAAATTTCGGACGAAATTTTTTTGCTCTGTTAGTTAAGCTACACTTGTAGTTTTAGTCAATGCGTGGTATTTAAGCTGTATCAAACACAACAGAATAAAAATTTGAAGCAAAATTTTCTATAAAAAAAAAATTTTGACAAAAAATTTTCCTATATAAGTAAAATTTTTTAGCAAATTTTCGATGAAATAAAAAAAATTCATATGAAAATTTTTCAAAAAATTTTCTAATAAAGAATAAAGACTTTGACAATATTTTTTATAAAAAATAGAAATTTTAAGCAAGAAAAAAATTTTCTATAAAAGTAATAAAATTTTTTACAAAATTTTCGATAGATATAAAAAAATGCATAAAAAAATTTCCATATTATAAAGTTTTGAAAAAATTTTCTATAGAAATAAAGAAATTTTTATAAAGATTTTCTTAATAGAATCAAACTTTTTTGACAATATTTTCTATAAGAAAATAAAATTGTGACAAAATTGTTCTATAAAAAAAAAAATTTAACAAAAAAATTCTATAGAAGTAACAATTGTTTACAAAATTTTCGAGGTAGAAATAAAATTAAAATCTTATCAAATTTTTATTTGCTATAGAAAATTTTTCAAAATTTTATTACTATAGAAAACTTATTGTCAAAATTTTTACTGACTAGAAAATTTGTCAAATTTTATTTCTACTAGAAAATTTTGTCAGAATATTGTATTTTATGAGAAAATTTTGTCAAAATTTTTTTATAAAATTTGTCAATTTATCATACGAAAATTTTGTCAAAAATTTTATTTTCTACACAAAATTTGTTCTACATCTTTAATCTTTATAGAAAATGCTGTCATAAAATTTTATTTCTATAGAAAATTTTGGCCAAAATTTTATTCTTCGATTAGCAAATTTTGTCCAAATTTTTGTTTCTTAGAGAAATTTTGTCAAATTTTATTTCTATAGAAAATTTTGTCAAAATTTTATTTCGTACAAGAAAATTTTTGTCAAAATTTTTATTGCTAAGAAAATTATTTTTTAAGAAATTCTTAGTAACAATTTATTCGTTTCTATAGAAAATTTGCTCACATATTTTATTTCTATAAGAAATTTTCTATAAAATTTTTTGTTTCTATAAGAAATTTTGCCAAAATTTTTATTTCTATTACGAATTTTGTTCAAAATTTTTCGTTATAGGAAAATTTTGTCAAAATTTTACTTTCTACAGAATAATTTTGTCAAAATTTTACTTTTATAGAAAAATTTTCAACATTTTATTCTTCTATAGAAAATTCTTCTTAAAAATGTTTTGTCTTAAGAATATTTTGTCAAAATTTATTTCTATAGAAAATCTTTTCATAATTTTGTTTCTATAATAAAATTTTTTCCAAAATTTATTCTATAGACATTGTAAAATTTTATTCACAGAATTTTTCAAAATTTTTAGTTCTATAGAAAGTTTTGGCAAACTTGTTATTTCGATAAGAAAATTTGTCCAAAATTTTATTCTATAGAAATTTATTTTGTCAAATTTATTTCTATAGAAAATTTTGTCAAAATTTTATTTCTGTATATATCCTATAGAAATTTTATATTTCTACAATTGACAAAATTTTATTTCAGGAAAATTTTTAATTATATGCTATAGAAAATTGCAGTTTTTCGTCAAAATTTGTACTACAACGAAATTTTTTGCAAAGATTTTATTTCATATAGAAAATTTTGTCAAATTATTTTTTTCCATCAGAAACTTTGTCCAAATTTTTTATACTAATAATAATTTTGTCAAAATTTTATCAAAACATCAAGAACGGTCTACCAACCTACCAAAGCTGTACAAAAATCTACCAATTTTTTTAGAATTCTATTCAACTGTGGCAACCAGTGATGTGGATTCAAGAAGGCCAAAACTGCCGTTCAAAAATTCGTTTTTCAATCTACCTTTTTAGAAGTGTTTTAGGCTTGATAACATAGCATAATTTCTGCTTTGAAGTCGAGTCTGAATTTTGGAAATTGAGGATGGTGTTAAACCACTATTTCAAGGACTTTGATAGAACATGAAGAAGAAAAGCTGAAAAAACCGGAATAAAATTTGTTTCCCTAGAATCCTAGAATCAATTCTTCAGCTTTTGGACTCAGAATGCAATACCAAAATCATTAGTCCTAAAGTGGGCGAATTTAAAGGAAAAAGGGGCTAGATGTCACCAAGATTGGTTCGCAAACGCTATCTGTGGGTTTTTTGGAAAATATTTAGCCAATTGGGCCGAATATTTGGCAGGGAATCTGTGGGCTTATTTCTATCTTAACCGATTCTGTGGAAACGTTACTCACGTAGCTACACATAGAATGTTACATATACTCTCCATGTAAAAGATCAAGGTCAATTGGGCTAAAATCTCTTGCATCTCTGGGGTATAATATGGCATTTTTAGCCATATTTCCCTAAATCGAAAACAAAACGTATATGGGGACTGTTATGTAAATGCTGGAAACGATTTTGGCTAAGAGGCTTTGGCCTCCAAGTGGTCGCTATGGAAGAATATATCATGTGGGAGATATATCTGAACATTTGGATTTAGATTTTGAACCATTTGCACATGACCATAGCTATAATGCTAGTTGTACCCTTTGTGGAAATGGGCTCACTGTAAATCTTCTTCCTCAAATAAATTTCTTTCCTCAAATAAAATTGTGGTGTTCCTCAAATAAATTAAACTTAATGTTATAAAATACAACCAATATGTAACTCAAAGGATTAAATTCATAGAACATGTGTCCGAGCACGAAGGTCACGTAAAGCACTTTTTATGATTGTCCAAGAGGCTAAAGATTGCTTTTGGAACGCATTTGAATAAATCCGGAAATCCGAAAAGGAAGCTCGATATAGGGGGGCATTATGAAACATATGATGGACCGAATTTCCATTGGAAAAATTTGCTACTTGAAATGTAAAAAAGAATGCGACTCATTTCTGGACTTGTGTGAAAATGGATCACTGATGACAATGTTAAACGAAAACGCTAATAACTTAAATCGGATTATCACAATGGAGCTGAATAGTCTACGTGAGCCTGAATCCTTAATCGGTGCCAGTTTAACCTAGTATTATCGGTAATATGATATATTAATAGCTTGCCCCGATATTGTGAATATTCAATGCGACCAGAATTACAACTGCGCATATTAATGATATTCAGCATAAATGGCTTTGTGTAATGCTATCTTGATTATTCTGTTATATTTCTCTAATAAAGTATATTATTATTTTGCGTTATTTTTAGCGTTTGTTTTTTTTGGATCGGCGCTTGTGTGAAATTAAAACTGTTGTCCATAGGGGGCCAGAAAAAGGCAGTCATATTAAATCATTTTGCAAACTGAAATACTTTGTATTTGAAATTTTCACACTTTAGAAAGAAAGCAAAAACTGAATCAAAATCTCCAACAAGCGAGCAAAATTTTCGAGGCCGATTTTCGTTTTCGTTTTTGGGTATTGCTTGCAGGTAGGCAGACATGCAAAGATGTTATAAAAAATTGGACACCATGTGTTTTTTAAAAATTGGTGGAAAAAAATCAATAAGGGCTTTGATCAGTTATATTTTCCTTTGTATCTTTTACAAGTTCCAAATGGTCTGGAGGAAAATAAATATTACGAAAAGTTGGGACTTTTTTCTCGGATTTTCCCTTTTATGCTTGTGTTCTTCGTTGTTGGTCGTCATCTTTGTCCATTTTACTTCTCTTGTCGGTTTCTTTCTTTAATGTGGCAAGCAGGACATATTTTCAGCATTTTTTCATGCTATTGTTCTTTCTGATGATATATTCAGTGCGAGCATTTTTTCGGTTTTTTTAAGTTTATCTGATTGACAGATGGCGACAGCAGTACGTAGACGGCCATTAAGCCTCCAAGGGAACTATGGTGAGGTCAAACGCATTTGACTTTAAATCGAATTTTTGCTTTGGCATACCCATAATATGATAAACATTTGGTGGTTGTACATTTAGCATATTATAATTTTGTATAGGGAACAAGATGATGTGGAAATTTCAGCTGAATATGGGATTTTTCACACAAAAAGACAAAAAGGAACATGCAAAAGCCGCCAATAATCACCTCGATTCGAGCAATATTGCGGAAATTTTCCTTGGGCGAAATGTTCTACTGTTTTTGAAATGAAAAAAATGCGAAGCAAACTAATTGATATGGCAAGCGAAATACGGCATAGGAATTTGAGAAAATCTGAAGACGAGTTGGGCCTTTAATTGGCATTAATAATTGCGGCATAACAAACTTGGGAAACCATATTTGTAGGAATAGCCTTAAAGATGAATGGCATTTGCAGATGGTGTTGAGAGCCATTTTCTGTCAGACTCTCATCGATATGCGGGAGTGTACAGCTGAAGCAATTATTACTCGTCTTCATTTGGACTTCTGGTTTAGATTTTTTTAAGGCAATTTTGAAGATGATAGGAAACTTTCAGACGATGTAGGGGGCGCTTCATGTGGTGAAAATAGGGGCACCTCATTTTTTGACACCGTGGTCGGCGGAGGGGGGGCCTTCCCATTTGTCCGGAGTTTTTGAAAATTGAACGCACCAATTGACCGATTTGCGTTGAGAATTTTCATTTGAAGATTGGGTTTGGCATTT
>PGFW01003229.1:6337-17137 GCA_003123925.1 Haematobia irritans
AAACATGTTTTAGAGCCAAAATGTTTATTTTTTGTATGATGACATGTAACAGTTTGTCACGTAAAATGTTATTTTCTCCAGTGAAATTATAACCTGCTTGCCGAAATCAGATTACATGATTTCCAGAGAAAATACTATGGTTGCGTTAAAACCATGTTACATGGTCACCCAAAAATAACATTTTTGGCTCTTAAAACATGTTTGAGGTGATCATATTCCTTCTCTGGATATAGAAGACAATGTTAAGAAATAGAAATTATATATTTCCATCGGCAACTGCAAACCACATGCAAAGTGCGTAAATAGGTTTTCAAATTCTGGGGGGGAATAATTTTTTTTTTTGGCAGAGTCTAAGCCCCCCTCCCCAAAGGCATATCCTATATCAGTATATATATATATGTATATATATATATTATATATATATATATATATTATATTATATATATATATATATAATATATATATATATATATATATATATATATATATTATTATATACTATATATATATATATATATAATATTATATATATATATATATATATATATATATATATTATATAATATATTTATATATATATATATATATATATAATATATCATATATATATTATATAATATAATATTTATATATTAATAATATTATATATATATATTATATATATATATATTTATATATATATATATATATATATATATATTATATATATATATAATATATATATATATATACATATATATATATATATATTGGGCTATATCTAAATCTGGACCGATTTCTAATAATTTAATCACACTTTGACTACACTAACAGGTGGTTGATAAGTCCCCGGTCTGCACATAGATGGCCTCTCTGTATTAAATGCATATTATTTTTATAGGATAGAGGTCTTTTGTGGAAGCTACTTTTGTTACTGTGAGAAAATTTGTTTTCTGAAGGCGAAAAAATACGGTGGAAGCAAAAACTTGGCTTGATTAATGAGTTTCCGGACTTTGCCGCCAGGGAAATCAATAATTAATTGATGGTATGCCAAAAATTCAAGCGTGTGTGATTGAAATGGACCACGCGACGGACGGCGAACGCAGTGGACGCCCGAAAGAGGTGGTTACCGTACGAAAACATCAAAAAAAATCCACAAAATAATTTTGAATGACCGTAAAAATGAAGTTGATCGAGAAGCAGAGGCCTTAAAGATATCAAAGGAACTTGTTGCTCATATCCTTCAATCTAATATTTTGGATATGCGAAGCTCTATGCAAAATGGGTGCGCCCGCGAGCTCACATTTGACCAAAAAACAACAACGCCATGGTTTGATGATTTCTGAGCGGTGTTTGCAGGCTGTTAACTCGTAACTACACCCGAGCGTTTTCCGTCGATATGTGGACAATGGATTGAAACATGCGCTCCATCCACTACACTCCTTGAGTTCATCGACGGTCGGCTGACGTGGACAGCGATACCGTGAACCATCTCCGAAGCGTGGAAAACTTCAAAAGTCCGCTGGCAACAGTTAATGGCGCCTCTGCTTTTTTGGGTCATGCGGCAATGCGGCAATAATTTTTATCCGATTCGTCTTGAGAAGCGACTTTTTCTTGTCTCAGACCTTCAAAAGGATGCTCGCCAGTGGAAAAAATTGTCGGCCCTGCAATGACGAGCGTGACTCGCCGCAAACTGAGACCTATTTGAGGCGCAAAACCGAAGGAGTACTTACCAAATTGTTTATCAAAACAAATTGGTAATAGGTCGCTCTATAATCGTTGTATCCCCTCTTTGAACGGAACTATCTTTGAATTAATAAAATACGAATTTTTTGACAAAAAATTGTTGTTTTTTCTTTGTTTGACCGGCGCGACTTATAAGCCACCTGTTATAGTGTTTAGGGCGAAACTTTATGCTCACTTTAGGACTATTCAGGTCCATTGTGATACCATAGGTGGTGAACTTGTCTCTTATTCAATGAGCTCTGCCCCGATTCTTTATGTTTGAGCTAATTACAAGCGGACTTCCTTCTTATAGACGAGTATCCGAACGTCGTTTCACCATTATAGTGAAAGCACTTAAATAAAGCCTTTAATACCACTCAGAAATGTATATATTATTTTACTAAGAGGAATTAATTTCACCGTGGTATGCTAATGCGAAAAAATAGTCCTTACTATGAAGGCATCGTTAATTATCTGATCCCCTCCGAACGTACACTGTTTAGAAAAAACAAAATACTTTTTCCACAACAAAATTTTTAAGGACCGCGCGAACATAATTTGGAAATTTCTCCTCGTTGTTAATCAAAAATTAGTTGCAAGAATAGTATGTTTATTTTTCGGCTAGTGCGACTTTGAAGACTTTCCAACATTATTTTGGGCTCTAATGAATACATTACGCAAAACTTAAATTTTAAGACACGCATTTAGACAAAATTAAGCGAACAAATTTCTTTTAAAAAAAGAAATTTTAATTTAAAAAAAATATTATAGTCTTAGCTTTAAAAAATATTTTCATTAACTTTAGGTTACGAATCTTTGAAATTTGCGTCCTCGAATATCTTTGTGAAAATAAACGTGAAATTTTCGTGAAAGTACACCGAAAATCATTTTTGATTTAAAACAAATAATCATTATATTTTCATATTAGCCTGATACTGCAAACGTTGCGATTAACATCCACATGCATTAATATCTTTAATTTACAATTAATCATTTTATTATTTCTGAAGCTTTATCGGACAAGTAAGATAAGGAACTTGATCAATGGAACCATTGAAAGAAAACGCCTTGATACAAATCTATACACGCCTAGGACATTGTAACATGTTTTTCAGTTCGGCCGAATGAACTTTTCCCACAGCCTTAGTATAATATCTGGCAAGATAGGTAACCTCAATTTTGAGCCCTTTATTGCTAACTTCTTTAGATTGTCGGCGGATATGGAATCATTTGAGATTAAATTATCAAAAAAGTGCAAATATAGGCTCTAAATCTTTTTTTTTAAATTACCGTTGCGTTTGGTTTTAAAGTTTTTGTCATTTGTTTTTTTTATTTTTTTTACTTGGACTATATTCGCAAAAAAGAGAATAAAAATTCAGTTAAATGAATATCGTATTCGGTATCAATAGCCAAAATTTTTAAAGGGAAGCTCAAAATCTTTTGCTCCAAGTAATCTATTGTTTTGACATGGAGGATATAGAATAAAGAGTAGCTCAAAACAAGTAAGAAAGTCTAAAGAACGGGCGGGACCAACTATTTATTACTTACATCATTTTGTAGATCCACATTTTCGATACCATATCAAATCTGTCAAACGTGTTGGGTGCTATATATAAAAGTTTATGTTCCCATATACATATATTGAAAATCTGACCCGATCTGGGCAAAATTTATAATCTATAGACTTAAAACTTAATTTGCCCGGCAAAAAAAGCGTCGCCAAAAAAGTAATGAAGATGTCCTTTTGGATCCGGAAGTGGTGCCAAATTGACGCAGAAGCGATGAATTTATCATGGCTTGTCATAGGACGGCGAAGTCCTCGCCATTTCAAACAGCCGTTGCACCTGAAATTTGATCACTTCTTTAGGTGTGATCCGAATTCAATATTTTGGATGTAAATAAAAAAATTTCTATTGATATTTGTCCAAATAAATTAATTTGTATAATTTTTGTTATAATCTTTTACCATGTATTTCTTGTCCGCGAAGTTTGACCCAAATATTTTCAAAATTCCAATTTTTTTCAGAGTGGCATTTTAGCATTTGTTTAGACAAAATTTTTAAATGACTATATATATATATATATATATATCCGGAAAGTGGTATATATATATTATTATTAATATATATATATATATACCTATATATTATATATATATATAATATATATATAATGATATTATATATATATATATATATATATATATATATATATACTATATATATATATATAATATCATATATATATATATATATAATATATATATATTAAATATATAATCCACAAATAATGACTTTACGAATAAGATTATGTATTAGAAAGAAATAATATGAATAATTGAGTCACTTATTACCAAGTTTTACGACGTAGCAGTGCCGATTTTATAAGGAAAATCGTGGGTATTTTTTGCGCATTTTTGCCCAAATCGGAAATTAACAGTGTTTGGGGAACGTTTGTCGACAGCCAGGAAGTCTGGATCGGGCTGGAAATCGAAAAACCGGAAGCGCCGCTGAGACGACCAAAGAGAGGTTGCCGGTATTAGTTTTTCAAGCCGGAAACCCTAATCCTCTCCTTTCCGAGATGCCGCAAATAAGGCTGGGGTATCGTCTACAAAACCGTTACATCGAAGCAAAAAACGAGCCGGACTATCGACTTAGGAAGAAGGTTAGTGACTCCAAATCGCGATGATAAACAAAAATTACAACGGCCAAAGCGCGAATCCCGGAGGCTGGTACACGAATGCTACGAAGTTTGACTGCGTGGTAATGGACAGACGAAACCTTACGTCAAAGCCGACTACAAGCGCAAGCTTCCGGGGACAGGACAGCTTCGCAAAGAAATACTGGTTTGGCCAAGCCATCTGCTACCTGTGGCCGTGAAAAGCAAGCATTTCATAGCTTCCGGGACTGTCAACCTAAGAAATTTATGTGATTGAAAGAGTTGTTGAATAAACGTGATCGCTGCCTTTCCTGAATGAAACACGGCCTTATTCCGTACTGTTTTGGCCGGATTTGGCATGTTCTTGGCCATTTACGGTAAAAAGGCCATGGAGTGCGTACGCCGCCCAACAACGTCTGCAGGTGGTTCCCAAGCGACAAGAACCCTCCCAAACACGCCAGAGCTCCGCCCAATTGCGAGAAATACTGGGCTATTGTCAAGCGGAACCCAAAGAAGACCAAAAAAAAAATCTGCTAAAGACGAGCAGCGTTCAAGGCAAAACTGGCTTTCTGCGGCGAAGAAGGTGGACAAGGTGACTGTACAAAATCTATGCGCGCAGGCTGTCAAAGCGTCGAGGGCCCAGCCAATTCGGAATTTGGATGAGCGAAAGCCTAACTGAATATTTTTCCCTGAATTTTATACTTAATTGAATTGAAAAAGAAAATTTATTTTTAAATTTTTTTAAATTCTTTTAAATAAAACGATTTCACCGATTTACACGCGTTTTTCCCTTGAACCAAATTATTGACCGTATTCACCTTTAAAACTGCCGTCCTGGACTTTTGATACTCAAAAATGCTCGTTTCACAAGACAGGACGTCTAACCGACTCAGGTTCATGGTTTGGTATAGACCCATATAGATCGATCTCCCGATTTTCTACTTCCTTGGGCTTCTAGAATCCGAAAGTTTTACTCTAATTTGGCATAAATTTGCAAAAGCTAGATGTATTTTAGGACCATAAAAAGATGTGCCGCCAATTTTTAATTCACATCCAAACACTGAACTCGGCTCACATCTAAAGAAGTGGTTGCATATTAGTACACGGCTGTTTGAAATGGTGGGACATCATCATCCTATGACAAGCCGTATGTTAAAAATCATGTTACTTTTTTGGCGACGCCTTTGTTTTTGGCTGGGGTCTAAAAAAATATTTTCAAGGTAAAAATTTAATTGCATTCAACAAATTGTTTAATATTGAAACAAAATCAATGCACAAAAATTTAATAGCATGAATTGTTTTTTTTTTTAATTGGACCAATCCCTATTTTTTAATTGATACTAGTGATTGAAAACATTTCAATTAAAAAATAATTATATCAATTAATTTCGTGAATTGAATCAGAAAATTGTGTGTTCGATGCGTACTCGGTTGAATTTATCTGCTTGGAGAATATCTATCATCAATATCCATTGGCCTGTAAGTAGCTCTTGCCATTTAATCAATACCCATATAACTCGTCATAGTTTATCAGCACACAAGAAACGCCAAGGTTTAGGCTAGATAGTGCGCAGCCGATATTTCAGCTTCACTTAGACATATTCAGTCCATTTAGTGATACCACCATTGGTGAATTCTCTCTTATCACTGATGCTGCCCGATTCTATGTTAAGCGCTCAATTACAAGGGACCTCGTTTTATAAGCTGACACCAGAACGGACGTTTCCACATTGCAGTGAAACCAACCTTAGAGAAGCTTGAGGAAGCTCAAGAAATGTCACCAGCATTACTGAGCGTTAGGATAAGTCCACGCTGAAGAACTTTTTTGGTGTTTGTCGAAACTGGTATTGAACCCACGACTCTGTCGTATGTAAGTCGGCATTGCTAACCATTGCACCGACCGGTGGCCACCAAACCGAGCTATTTATAGAGCTATTTTATACACTACAACTGAACTTAAAGAGACTTCGTTTAAAGAAAACAAACAACTTGTGTTGCCAGCATCAGTATGCTCGTTTCTCACCATGATATTAATTTGCGGAGATGCAAAAAACACTGTAATAATATAATTTTTCAACCATCAAAATGTGTTTTTCTTCAGAAGACAAGACCTTGCGAGTTGTGAATTTTTTACTCATTTGCTCATCACTCATCATAATCTCTAATCTTTCTTCTATGATTAAGAAAAACTTTGAATATGCGTCTATAATTCTTGTATTTAATTCATTGATTCATATCCTATATATATATATATATATATATATATATATATATATAATATATATTGTTTTATGGGTGTATAGCGGCAATTATAAAATTAACGTAAAATGTTATAACGTAAATATTATTAATTTCTAAGTTTTGCCCGTGGGTTTTCAGTTCTTCTGCACGTCATTTTCTAATTTTTATACGTCTCTGTAAAACCACAAGTACAATAATTTTAAATTCATATTAAATGCTTAATTATCAATATTGCCCGAAATTTTGCCATTTTGTTTCTAATAATTTATTTTTCTTTATAAATAATAACAAAATATTATGTTTTTAATTAGATTCCAATTACGTGTGTATTAATTACAATACCCGCTCGGTGCACCTCGGGCTTCTCCGTTTTCCGATTGACGTTAGCTTACCTATGGGCTAATTGCCTAAAGTTCATTAACCTATATAGCATGTTAGCTTGGCTAATCCAACGATGCTCTGATAACAAAGAAGCTTTGAAAAACAAAAAAAAAAACAAACGGGCACGGTGGCAAAGACATTTCACTCTGGTTGGGTCTTAAACCACAAACGACAGGTTGTTACGCGCGTTTGGATTCATTGTAAAAAAAATCGTACTATAGGTTTTGTCGATCAATATTCTGAATTCGAGGCATTATTGCAATTTGCTACCCATGGGGATTTTTTAATGTGGGATTCCAATTTGTTCTTACCTGGGTGGAAACATAATATGCATTTTAGCTTGATCTAGTAATTAATTTAGAGGATAATATGGATTAATTAAAAATATTCCATGTCAAATTGTTGACATAATTTCGAAAAGGTTAATTAGCATTTTTGTTCTGATGTCATTCTCAATTTTTGTTATTTCCTTAGTAAAAGAGAAAATTGTGGTAGTGGCAAATTAATGGACTGGGTAATTCACATATAAAGTACAAAGCCAAGGCAGAATCTTAAAATAATAATTCACCTCGCCATTGGATAAAATACAAGAGGTTTCCTTGCGAAACCGCCTCATTATCAATGTTGCCATAGTAGGCGGAAATTCCCTACATGTACACAGAAAAAAAAGCATACTCGGCTCCAAAGATTTTGTCTTACTTTAAAAAATATTTTTGGTAATTGATTCCGAGCCAGAGAAGCGGAGCAATACAAGTAAGGATACTTTTAAGACACATTCTCTTTTTAAATTTAACGGTTTTGGTGTACTTGCTTCTAGGCAAGCAAATTTTTTAATTTTTTCGCGTTTCTCAAGCTTTGTTTTTCATATGCTATAAAAGTCCTTTAAACTTTATCTTTCAAATTAGGACTCGATCCAGTAGAAAATTTGAATCGTAAAAAAAACTTCTTTACAAATAATGTTTTTTGAAAAACCATGTCCTAATTTTGAAAGATTTTTGCTTTGTAGTCAAAGTATGGCCAACAAGGGACAAAACAAATTTAAAGACAATTTCATTAAATTTAAAGAATTTTTGCTGAATAATTAAAGTCAAGTTGACCTTAGCCTATAAATTTTTTCTTTCATGCTTAGATACCCATTTTTTAGTCAAATCACTTAATTATAACGGGGACAATTACGACTTTCATGAAAAGTTTATCGACTTTTGCGACAAGAAAATAACTTTTATTTTAGATGAAATGCTCTTTTACGCTAAAGCAAATTTGTATTCGTATTTTTTAAAGCACATTAAATCTTTGACCTCACGACAATATTTTTTTTCAGTGTAGGTTTTTTCTTTTAATCTTTAGCATCTTGTTAGGGACGTTTAGGGGCCCACAACTGTTTGAGAGACTTTATCACTCAAGCACAATTTTAATAATTTTTGACATTTTGTGACTCTAGAGGAGGAAACTAGAAGCCCACAAGGCTTGATTCTTTACCATGTGTGGTAACCACGGTTTTTACCATATAGTTGAAAAAAATCTATACAGATTTGAAGAAAATCTTACATAAAATAGAAATTTCTTTCTATAGAAAATTTTGCCAAAATGTTATTTCTAAGAAAATTTTTGCTAAAAATTTTATTTCTATAGGAAAATTTTGTCAGAATATTTATTTCTATAGAAAATGTTGTCCAAACATTTTATTTCTATAGAACTTGCAAAAATTTTTTTCGAAAATTATTTACATATTTTCTATAAAAATATTGTAAAAATTTGAATTTCTATTAGAAACATTTGTCAATATTTTTTTTCAATAAAAATTTGTTCAAATAATATTTATAAAAAATGACAAAATAATTTATAAAAGTATTTTCAAAGAAAAAACAAATTTTGTCAACATTAATAAATATTGCAAAATATATCTTGAATTCAAAATTTTATTCTATAGAATTCAAATGTTTATTTCTATAGAAAATTTTTTATTATTTTCTATAGAAAAATTGTCCCAAATACTATAATTTATTTCAACATATATATTCTATCAGGAAAATTTTATTGCATAGAAAATTTCCTCCATTTATTTCTATAGAAAATTTTTTTGTCAAAAATTTTATGTTCTATAGAAAATTTTGCATTTTTTCATAAAATTTCAATATCTTCGCGTCTGTCTTGCCTATTAAAAATTTTGTCAAAATTTGTTTTCATATAGAAAAATTTTACTTCTATAGAAAATTTGGTTAAAAGTTTTATTCCTATAAAAACTTTCGTCAACAATTTTATTTCTATAAAGAACTTTGTCAACATTTATTATTTCTATAGAAAATTTTCGTCAAATGTTATTTCTATGGTAAAACTTTTGTCTAAATTTTATTTTTTTGTTTTTTTTTTTTTTATATAGGAAAATTTTTCAATATTCTATAGGAAATATTTATCAAAAAAATTTATTTCTATAGAAAATTTTTGTTCAACATTTTATTTCTATAGCAAATTTTTTGTCAAAATTTTATTTCTATATAGAAAATTATTTTCAAAATTTATTTCTATCATAAACATTGGTCAACATTTTTATTTTCGTATAGAAAATATTTGTTGTCAAAATTTTATTTCTATGTTAGAAAATTTTTGTCAAACATTTTATTTCTATAGAAACTTTTGTCAAAATTTTTTATTCAATAGAAAATTTTGTCAACAATTTTCATTTCTATGGAAAATGTTGTCAAAATTTTATTTTCTATAGAAAATCCTTTTGTTCAAAATTTTATTTCTATAGAAACTTTGTTCAAAATTTTTATTTCTTATAGAAACTTTGTCAAAATTTGATTTCCTATAGAAACTTGTCAAATTTATTTTTTCAATAGAAAATTTTGTCAAATTTTATACTTACAGAAGATTGTTTGTCAAAAATTTTTCTATAAAAATTTTGTTGTCAAAATTTTATTTCTTATAGAAAATTTGACTTTATAGAAATTTTTCTCAAAATTGTATTTCTATAGAAAATATTCCCAAAATTTTATTCTATAAAAATTTTGTTCAACATTTTATTTCTATAGAAAATTTGGTCAAAATTTTTATTTCTATAGAAATTTTGTCAAAAATCTTCGCTGTTGTTTTGCTATAAAAAAATTTTGTCAAATTTTGTTTTCTATAGAAAATTTTACTTCTATAGAAAAATTTGTTAAAATTTTATTCCTATAAAAAACTTTGTCAACAATTTATTTCTATAAAGAACTTTGTCAACATTTTATTTCTATAGAAAATTTTGTCAAAATGTTATTCTATGTAAAATTTTGTCTAAATTTTATTTCTATAGAAAATTTTATCAAAAATTTATATCTATAGAAAATTTTATCAAAAATTTATTTCTATAGAAAATTTTGTCAACATTTTATTTCTATAGCAAATTTTGTCAAAATTTTATTTCTATAGAAAATTATTTCAAAATTTTATTTCTATAAAACATTTGGTCAAAATTTTTATTTCTGTACAACATTTTGTCAAAATTTCGTGCCAATTGTTATAGTCAATCCGATCTGTGATTTTTAATATGTTCGACTTTTATACATATTTTGATTGGGCATATAAATCCAGTCGATGGATGATAAATCAAATAAAAATTTTAATTTTTACATGGGACTCCAGTGGCAAACGCCACATACACGTGTCGGAATCTAGCACAATGCTGGAGATAATTTTCGGTACCTTTGCCTAATTCAGAGTAAAGTTTAGTAACAATTCTAAAATCGGTGGCAAAAAGTAATTTACCTTTTTGGAAATTGTGATGCGCGTCTATAGAATGCAGATCTTTACTCGATGAACTTTCGGGCAAGAAGGAAA
>PGFW01003235.1:0-11357 GCA_003123925.1 Haematobia irritans
GTGACTATTTATGAAATGTATCATGGATTCTCTCATAAATGATCCCATTGAGGCAGAAATTCCAAATGCTTACAAAGCATGTGGTACTTTTGAAAAAACCATCGTAATGGGCGAAGCAGCAAAGCCTTATTGCGCACCTTAGCATACAGAGACAATTATCCCCACCGCATGGCAATTGTATGAACGATCGTTATAACAACAAGAGGGTTATGGCAGCCACGACAATCCAAAAGGGCTTTACTCGATCAACCCTCAGGTTGCTTGGATCTTTAAGCTGCCCTCAAAGCGATTACATGGACACAACAACAACATGGGACTCCAGATTGCCATGGGATCCACTTTTTTAATCCACCTCCTCCGTTAAAAGTGGATAAAGTGTTCCTAGTCAATATGAAAAATGATCAAATATCCCGAAGGAACTGCAAAACCATTAGCGACTTCCTATTCGTTCTTGGAGAACTATTTTCATACTTTGGAAGCAATGCGGTGCTAAAGGAAAAAACCTCTATCAATAGCTTCCAAATTGCGCCCTGACTTTCCATCCAAGTTCCTTTGAAAGCCCGACATTGCATCATTTGTAAAGAAGCGACTTTTCACCAATTATACGATGCCAGGAATTCCGCTCTACGTCAGCACAAAACCAACCGCCTCAATCTTGTACTGGGACAGAAGTTATGTGTGAATTGCTTTAGCAGCAGACATTCCACGAAACAATGCACGAATTTAGGCCGCTGCCAAAAATGTGGGAGAAAGCACAATACGCTCGTTCACCTTGAACAATCTCCCACGCAACCCTCTAAATCCTCAAGTAAATCAATCAAGGGAGATCAAATGGGGAAACACCCCAAAACACCAGAAATCGAGCAACAACTTCCAACCAATCACTTGCGGCTTTCGTTATCACTACCCCATCCGTTATTAGCTGAAAGTTTTGGCCTTAAAACTCTGAAATCTTCGAAGCCCTATATCTACTAGGAACCGCATTGCCGTCAATGATTAAGGGCGAATGGTCTGGGAAACGAATGCAAAGAATACTCGACTCGCGGAACTTCTCAAGTCCAACCTAATTACGGAAAGATTAGTAGGCACGGACTGGGTCTACCAAGCTAGACCTACGAACTATGTAAAATTAGTTGTTTAGGAAGAAACTCGCGACCCAAGGTTCAACACAGAGTGAACATTTCGCTCCAGTCAAGTTACAAACAATTTACTCATCACGCTGGAGAGAGGCATTCGTACCTTCCCAATCATAATTACTCCCCAACCTGCTCAATTTATCCACATGATAAAGGCAAATTCCACAAAATGTACCGCTGGCATGACCCTACCTTTCAACCGTCCAGGCAAAATCGAACATCCTATTAGCGGCGCAGAATATTATCATCAGCTACTCGCTATCGGACAAATTCCAACCTAGGAGACAAACCTTCCAATCTTGCCAAAACACAAACATTGCGTGGATTAGCATCAGGAGAAGGTAATTTTGAAAACAAACATTTGCAACATTTCAATTACTGTGGAAGTACTAACGGATGAAGATAGCATGAATCAGGACAATCGAACAATTGTGGAAATTGGAAAGAAGTCCGATAATACCAGAGAAGCAATTTAATCGATATATTGACGGCACAGTGTGGAAGCTCACATTTAATAGCATACTGGACGTTGGACATCAAGAAGGATAGATTCATCGTACGGCCTCCCGTTTTTTGTGCCGAAACCAAGCCTCTTTGGAGAGTTTCACAACAGTCATCGCTTTCACCGTTTCCTATCATTGGAACGGCGACTATCCAAAGAATTACTTTTAAAAAACAATTATAATACAGTATTATGACAGGACATACGAAGCACTAGGCCATTATGACTAAGCGTCAACATAGGAAATGTGACAGGAGCAAAATATATGTATTCGCCCACCACTGCGTCCTACGACCTGAAGCAGCACCACTAAACTTCCGAGTAGTATTCGAATGCTTAACAAAAACATTCTGGGGAAAGTCACCTGAACCGATGTTTTATTTATTACTGGCCCAATACTACAGAATGATCTGTTTGCCATTACTTTGCTACGCTTCAGATTGCCACGTTTCGTGTTTCCACAGACATAGAAAAAAATGTCTTCGTCAATATAATGATACATCTAGAGACAGACCATATTTCAGATTATCCTGCCTGGCGGAACAATACCACCGAACCTATCAACTACTTTCACATTAAATACCATTACATACGGAACGCCGACCAGCCCCTATCTGGCAATAAGAGTTGCTTGAAAGAAATAAGCCAGGCGAAAATATAGTGAATTTTTCCTTTTTACAGGCCAGTTTTTTGGCAAAAGAACTTCCTATGTCGATGATGGCCTGGTCGGAGCAACAAGCTTGAATACAGTTGGCAAATCCACGCGCCAAACTGCAACAAGTCATGGCGCAATACGGATTTAATTTACGAAAGTGGAGTGCCAATCATATCCATCTGCTTCATAACATTCCGGAGTGCGACCAAGAAGTTAGCCTGGACTTCAGCACAGATGACACCAATTATACCAAAACTTTGGGATTGGCCTGGTTACCCAAAGCTGACCAACTTAAAGTAAAGGTCAACTAGCGCCAATCAGGTCAGTGACCAAAAGGACGGTCACTTCAGATCTTGCACGTATTTTCGACCCACTAGGCTTGCTATCTCCTGTAGTCGTTAGGGCAAAAATCTTTGTCCAAGAACTGTGGAATCTAAATCTTTCATGGGATGAAGCTGTACCTTCAGAATTCGACTATCGATGGCGAAACCCGATTTAGAGGAGAGCCTCAAGTCACTTTGAACCTTTTCCTTCACCGACATTTCTATAAGGCGACACTTATTTCTCAAAACACTCAGCTCCACAATCTTTCAGCGAACGCATCAGAAAAGGCATACGGTGCAGCAGTATACATTAGAACAATCTTACCCGAATAAGATTATACTTGTAAACCTCCTTTTGTGCGAAATCCCGAGTAGCACCCCTCTAACAACAAACGCTTCAAGGGCTAGGAATTGTTGCGCCTGCCACAGCTGGGAGTCCAATCTTGGCGGTTAAGTTTTAAGAGCGATTTAGACACGATGACCAACACCCACTTACTACTGGACTTGATTCAACACATAGTGTTTAAATTGATTCAATTCAAGATCATCTCCTTTCACACCTTTGTCGTTTAATCGGTATTATTGCTTCAATTTCAAGACAGCACGACTTCCTGAACATGGAGACACGGGGGTTTAGGTCCAAGGATAACCCAGCAGATATCATATCTAGGGATCAGACCCAACATCAGTTAACAACAAAACGACTCAATGGATGCTTGCCGACCATTTCTTTCTTCACGGAGACGAGAAACATTGGCCCCGGCGTTTCTACCTTCTTCCGATTCGATTAGCACTGAACGAAAAGCAGAACCTAATGTATGGCCGTTTGATTGCAGAAAAACTTCTTGTACAAAATAAAATCACAGGATAATTCCTTTTAGCACTCCAACGAATTGTTGCTTATGTTTCTGAGATTTATTGAAAATTCCAAAACCGTAAAGAAAACGACAAAACAAGCCAACCCTTCACTCTTTGAACTTCACGATTCTCTTAATTGTCAAAGTTCGTTATCGCACAGCATTCTACTTCAAAGAAGACATTTACCAACTGGAGAAGCAATAGAGAACTTAATAGGCCTTCAAGTCAAATCAAAAGTTTTGTCGCCGTTCTTGGACGAAGCATACAGTTTTAGAGTTGGACGGTAGACTAGAAGAATCGACTTTGAGTTTTTAATTGCCAACATCCATGCTTTTTGCCATTCAAATAGACCCAATTAATGTTCGACTAATCTTCGAAATCGTCTTACATAAGGAAAATAAAGCATTGCGGGCTACCACACTCGCTTGCTACGGTGAGGACAACGCTTCTGCCATCAAAGGAAACATTTGTGCTCGTGAAACTGTCACAAATGTATTTCAATGTGCAAGATCAAAACCAAAGCTTCTTGCAAACAAAATTATGGGAAATTATGCCAGAAACAAGTAGTAACGCCTGCAAGGCCCTTCATTAAACGCAGCGGGTAGATTATGCGGACCAATCTGGGGTACATTTCAAAACAATGAGGAAAACGACCCAGAAAGCATTATCTTTGCGATATTTTTGCTGCTTTTCAACAAAAGCGGTTCATCTAGAACTTGTAACGACCTTACAACCGATGCCTTTATTTGTGGGCGTTTTTGAAAAGATTCATTGGCGAAGGGCGGCCAATATGGCCAAAAACCTATTATTTGTGATAACGCTACCAACTTCGTGGGGAGCAAAAAATCAACTCGCCAGATGCTTGTCAACCTCGCTTATTCTCAACGACGCTCAAGAAATCATACCAACGAGAATGCGCAACTTAGAAGCATTTACTTTCCACTTTATACCTCCGCGATCTCTCATTTCGGTGGGACTTTGGGAAGCAGCTTGTAAAATCCGCTAAAGCGTCTGCTGATAAAGGAAATATTTCGATGTGCCATCCCTGACTTATGAAGAAACATGGAGACCATTTGTCATAGAGGGACTTGAAGCGATTACTAAACTCTAGGCCAATAGCAACCACTACAAATAATCCTTCAATGACGCTGCCTGCATTGACTCCGGCCATTTTTGATTGAGAAACCCCTAACTGCTCAAGTAGACGTCACAGCCCAAGCAACATCCATCAACTTTGCAAAGATGCGGATTAGTATCCCGAATAAAACACCAATTCTGGAAATTATTGGTCCCAGCGAATATCTCAATGAACTCCAGCAGCGTAATAAATGGCAAAACTGCATCTCAAAAATCTGCAATTGGGCCACTTATAGTCGCAATTAAAGATAACTTGCCTGTATGAACTGGCGACTTGGTAAAGTCATTTGAAACTTATCCAGGGTCAGAATGGTACTGGTCAGGGACAGCCACACGGTAAAAACCTCAAGCGGTATCATTAAGCGAGCCATTCCACCTACTCGCTCCTCTCCCTCTAGAAACAACTACGACGAAAAAACGAGATAATTCACTTACCGCTCAGCGCAGCGCCGCATTCTAGCGACAAAGATTAATGGTATTCACCACTCCCAAAAACGTGCTAACCTATCCCACAACCAGCATGCTTTAGTGATTCTTGCATTATTCTCCCAACTATGTTGATGTTGCCAACAAGTTAACCTATACTCGATTAAAGGCAACCCTGCGCTTACATTTTGAGTTGTATTGGTACACATCAAGCCAATTCTATTCAGAATGGAAGCTGCTGATATATTCGAACTGGCACCTCTTCATTCAAGGAGCTGCAGCTCTTTCATCAACCGGGGGCAACCAATTTGCCTTAGCGAAAACATGCAATCACCTCCACCACTTCGCGCAATCAATGTAGTGACCTAATAACCCATTTCTACAATATCCAGAAGCATTTGCCAGCCACTCCAGAATTTCAAAATTGCAACGCTAAAGGGAAAAAAAAAATTCATTATTCCGGTGCTTCTGACTCAAAATTATGCTGAGAAAATGTCAGGAACAATCATTATTATTAAGAAACCAACGAAAGCCTCGACTGCAGGCCTACATGCGGAACCAACATCATTTCTGGACTCTACCCTTAATCTCATGGAAGGCAATCTGTAAGCTCGGATCACAGCCTGGAGAGTTTTGAAAAAATTTAAAATTTTAAAAATAAGCAGACTCATTGTATCTCACAAACAGACCGAAAATATATACCGCTCTCAACTCATCTTATCGCTAGTATCCAGTTAATCCTAATTGCAAATAACTTGCAAAAAATGCATGCCTTCCATGACGGATTGTGTTTGGCTACACTCATCAGCGTCGGGACATCAGCCCTCTTCTACTAACTCCGCAAACAATTTTTGCTCCGAGGTAGCTAATAATAAAGGCTTAAACCTACGAAGATTTACATACCAGTAGTAGATATAATACACTTATATGGACATCGCAACAGCTCATGCCTCAATATTAACGGACCATATCATGTGCACCTTGCTTCATTCCATTGTCAAACCAGGATAGAATATGACCTATTTTACCTCTACACCAGTTCCACAAGTGGTAAATAATACTCTAGTTAAGCCCTCATGCCGACGTCGAGAAATCGATAGCCTAATCGGCTCATCGTGATCAATATTTCTTCAATGGATTGACATCAAACTACTTATGGCAGCTCACTGGATCACGTAACACCCGTTATGCCCAAATATCAAAGCAGTTTACCATATAAAGGTGCTCGATGGTGCTGCGAAGTCCATCTATTCAATAACGAAATCTGACCCTTAGCTCAATATCGAAGTATTATCTAACCACAATGTGTGGTATCAAATCTGTTCCAAGGAAACATTCAATGGCTTTTTGCCCAACATGATTTCACAACTAAAATTAAGTACACGTCTTGTAATGGTAAAAGCACTATCAGCCCTATTACAGCGGTACTGGAATATTTAACACTGCCAGCAGGTTGCACATATTGACAAAATGAGATGATTACTATCAACAGCCACCAAACTATCATATCGGGACCCTTACACCCAGATCCGTTCAGACAATTGAGATGTCATTCTTCAATAACACTACCTTAACATGGAAAATATAACCGCAAGCGATTTCATTTCACCGCTCAAGTTTAGAAGACAATAAAATCGTTTGCAGGCAGAAGTGGAAGGCCACAACTACGTGAAATTCAACAACCTCAACTTTACCATAGCCTTACCGTTAGCTACTCGCGTGGATTAGACTTATTTCTAATCGTTTGTTTGTGCGTCCTATCTAATGAAGTGCATTTTTAAGAAAGAAAAGGCCAACATGATATATTCACCACAGCCTGCCTCCTAGATCAACATGGGGACATTTCAGTGCGACCCATCCTAACTAAACCTACTACGGTAACCGGAACTAGCTTATGCAAAGCCTTTCAATATTATTCAGCGGAGCCACCGTTGGTTGCAACTGGTTGGCGATGCCCGGACTTGACATACTGAAGATCGTGGGTTTCGATACCTGCTTTCGACCGTACGCCAAAAGTTTCTTCAGCGGTAGATTATCCCACCTCAGTTGCTGGTTGACATTTCTGCAGGGTTTTCAAAGCGGTCTCTAAGTGGATTTCCTGGAAATGTGGGAACGCCCGTTCCGTACTCGGCCTTATTAAAAAAGAAGGTCCTTTTGTTCATTGCAGTTAACATGAATCGGGCGCACTCAGTCTAAGAGAGAAGTTCACCACTGTGGTATCAAAATGGGACTGAGTTAGTCTTAAGATGAGCCTTTATACATCGGGCTGCCACATAACCTAACCAACCTATTATTTGACCCACCGCTTGCCATTAATGTTTTTCGATACTTTGTTTTGCTGTTCATTCAGCAACGGCACATATTTAATACGAATTCACTGCAAGCGTTATCAACATTGGTATCGCAGCTTCTCGATTTTAATTCTTTGGTTTGAATCGAATCCGCGCAATCGCATCGATTTTTTGGCGCAATCATTCCCACTTGCAATCAGTAGCTTGTTTGCATAGTCACAGCATTGATACCTCAATTCAGAATCAATCCTTCATTGTAGATTTCATCGGTTATTTGTAGCTGTCAGGATTAGTCGTTTGAATACGCAAAGTGTCGGTCTATGAATTTGTTCCATACAGTGATGGAACAACTGATCCGCAAGGTGTTAAATCCCAATGAGAATCGTCCTGCACCAAACGATTAAGTTTTTTACTATTTTTTTTCAAATTTCTCAGTGAACCTTTTGCAACTAGTTTAAATCTTTTCGGATACAAATGTTACAGGTCTTGCCTTTTGTTTTTTTTTTTTTTTTGGATAAGCCCTTACAGCAATGCGGTTGCTTATATTGTTGTCTAAACTCTTAATATATGCTATCTCCTGGCAGGATCGCCAGTTTTAGGGGCCAAAATTTTTATTCGTTAAGACTTTAAGTTCTTACTCGATTATAATTTTATTGAATGGACAACTCCATGAAAAATAAAATTTAGTTTTTATTACAAAAGCCAACTGCAATTGAATTCAAATTATAATTTTTTGTAATGTGCGCCTGTATGGTTAAAAAAAGATTTTCCCGCTTTTCGTTGAAGCTTTTTCTTGAATTGTTCTTGCTATAACCTAACAGAGCCGAGACCATTCTTTGGCCTATAAACCTCATGGGAACCGATACCTTATTCCAACTGTCAGCATTGTGTTAACACCCTTGCTATCTTCATTACCTTATGACATATATAAATGTTATTGCTAAAGCATAAACATATGTACTTATATTTTACCATAGACCAATTAAAATAGAGACAAACCTTGACAATCACCATGGTTTAGTTTATTTGCAGTGCGCAGTCAAATCAGTCAATTTGCAATTACAAAAAAGGTGTAGATTTATTGAATTTTATGTTTTTTTCAATATTTGGTGTTTCATCAAAAGAACAAAGGAAAGAAAATAAATTTAAAGCCAAATTAAAAAAATCCCTTTAATTGCTAGCGGGACGAAAAAGAGCCCTGTACGGTTGCGCACGGACACTACAGCGCTGTGAATTCACTTGGATGTTTAATACCTTCCTTTCGGTCTTGGGAGATTGACAAACATGGTAAACTTGGAGTTTTTAGTAAAAACAGATGAAATTACTACGGCTGTTATTCACCAATGGTCATCGTTTTTAAACAAAAAGATAAGATTCAGTTATGTATGACCATAGTCGATATAAATTAAAAACATTACAAAGTGCGCTTACCACTAAAAAACGATAGATTGAAATAACAGCCGAATATTAAAAAATTCTAAATGGTTCACTTTATTAGATTATTAAAAAAAGGGCTCTTGGCAGATCGAGGTGATGTGAGCGTTACGCAGAAATATTTACAGTGGCGACACCATGAGGTCGTTATTCATTAAAACGCGATTGCCTTTGGATTGGCGTCAGCCTCCAGAGTTCTATCAAAACTTGATGTCACAGCTATTTGCGTAACACTTGCCAAAAATCAGAAGTATCGATGGACGATATTTATCCGATGCACGTTACAAAGAACAGTTTGAAAGCCAAACCGCAGACAGTAATGATATTTTATCTAAATCAGGTTTGAAGTTAAATAAAGAAAATGTATATTCAATGTAAACCAAATGTGAAATTTTTTAGCGGATTTTATGACGTCGGATGAATAGCCGCAGACCCAAAAGCGTATTTCTGCAAGTAATCAACTTTAAATACCCGAAACAAAAGGGGAACCTCAAAGAATATTGGGGTATGACAACATACCTTTCCAAAATTTATCACAAAATTTTTCTGAATTTACTTGCCAGCCACTTAGATATCTTTTATTAAAAGAATTGGTACTGCGTATGCCACAACACGAATCAGCATTCAAAAAACTAAAAGATGATTTTTCCTCAACGTCACTGCTTCGCTACTACGACTCTAATTTAGATTACAATTGAATACAATTGAAACCGACCACAAACCCTTAACACAAACACACTAAGACTGCCTAAATAAACAAACACACACAGAAGATGAGCTAGTTAAAGTCCATTCTGTTTCAAATTTTATAACAACAACTAAAGAACGAATCAAACGTGAGACTGCAAATGACCCAAAACTTCGAACTCTACAAACGTTCATACTTAATGCCCTCCGAAACTAGAAAATATTGGAATTTTCGTAATGAGCTCTCTTACGAAGATGGTATTATATTTAAATCCACCAAAACATTAATACCAAAAATATTGCAAAGAGAAATAATTTCAAAAATCCACACCGGTTATATAGGCATTCAAAGATGTTTAAATCGAGCAGGAGCAGTTGTATTTTAGGTCGGAATGCACGGTGATATAAGAGATTTCGTAGAAAAATGTTCTATTTGTCAATCATACCAACCAGCAAAGTCTAAGGAACCATTGATTATAAAGCGCGTACCATCATTGCCATAGGAAATAGTTGCAACCGACTTATTTCACTTTCAAAACAAAACATTTTTATTAATAGTTGACAGCTATTCAGGATTCTTGGATTTCACCCAATTAGAGCACGCTACATCGAATGAGGTCATAAAAAATTTAAAAATCATGGCATCCCATTGATACTTGAATCTGATAATGGACCACAATTTGCATCAAAAAGTTTTATGATTTCACAAAAGCTTGGTAAATCAATCACCAAACTTCGAGCCCTTATTATCCAAGCATGTTGAAAAAGTGCTCAAAGGACAACAGCGACATTTATCTTGCTCTCCTAAACTATAGAAATACACCGAGATCTGAAGAGTTACAATCTTCAAATCAACGACTTATGAGCAGACTAACAAAAAGCATGTTTCCAACTTCAAACAAAGTTTTACAACCTAAAATTACAACTAACGTACAATCTAATATAAAGAGAGTAGATGTCCCTCTGAGAGCCAGACCACGTGAGAAACTGGACCGACGTTTAAAAGTTGCAACGTGACATCGGACCTCGGGTTTTCGAGAGACTGGAGAAGTTTTTGTGAAGGAGTTTTAGAATACCAACATTTTATGGCGCGGATTTGATTAGATTTTAGCGGTCAAATTGCTACTCTGGGCTGAGACAAATTTTTTACTATATAATGAAATCTTAAACTGAGAAAAAAATAAGACCTGTAATCCTCGTCAATAATTTTCATCAATATTAATTAATTATTCTGCTGTAAAACGGTTTTGCATTCGTTGGTGTAATGAACAAGACGGCTGTCGAGTACGAACTGAACTTTATTGTTATGAAAAGTACAATGATGAGTTATAGAGAGTAATTCATGTGTATAAGTACATATGTTATGCTTTAGCAATAACATTTATATATGTCATAGGTAAATGAAGATAAAGGGTGTTAACACAATGCTGACACCCCCAATGTTAACAAAAAAATTAAATCCATGTATTGTATTAACAATTTATTGACTTAAACAATTTGATAGAAAAATTATGGTTTATACCATTCAGGTTGTTTGATAGGTCTGCCATATCTTGAAACTTTAATCGCTGGTTGATTGATTTCTATATTGGGTTTGGGCTCCATTATTGAGTTATTAATTTCAGTTGAACGATCAGGATCTTCTGACGGAAGGTTTGCCACAATGTTTCGGTGTATTGGTATAGTCGCTTTAGTAGGTTGTACATGTATAGAGCTTTTTCTTAACAATTTTCCATCGTCTGTTCTAATATAAATTGAACGGGCGCGTTTTCAGACTTATTTTCCACTGTTCCGCTCACCCAATTACCATGTCCCTGTTGAACTCTTACGCGATCACCAATTTGACCAGCCTTTGAGTCTTTTGAGTTTTTTTTCAAAGAGTTGTTTGTAACCTTCACTGGTTTTTGC
>PGFW01003235.1:19358-33893 GCA_003123925.1 Haematobia irritans
GACTAGACGGCTGTCCGAGTACGAACTGAACTTATATGTGATTAATGCCAACGAATGCAAAACCGTTTTACAGCAGAATAATTAATTAATATTGATGAAAATTATTGACGAGGATTACAGGTCTTATTTTTTTCTCAGTTTAAGATTTCATATATAGTAAAAAATTTGTCTCAGCAGAGTAGCAATTTGACCGTAAAATCTAATCAAATCCGCGCCATAAAATGTTGGTATTCTAAAACTCCTTCACAAAAACTTCTCCAGTCTCTCGAAAACCCGAGGTCCGATGTCCACGTGCAACTTTTAACGTGGTCCAGTTCTCACGTGGTCTGGCTCTCAGAGGGACTCGTATTAAGGCTCCATCTCGCACGGTTGAAAAAGACTGTTTTTCATATGTTAACCAGCCAAATAATATGAAATTCAACACCGGTCATTGGCTTCATATGGAAAAAGAATTTAACTGCAGCATAAGCAATTCCGGCAAATAATTAGACTTAATGTTATTTTTCTTCTTAACTTTGTTGATTTACTTGTATTAACTATTTTTATATAAGGCAGAAGAAATCTTATAAAATGATCACTTACGATTTAAACCTTCCTTTGCCTGTTTTAATTGGCGTGATTGTATTCTTTCTTGGTGTACCACCGAGTAAAGAATTTTAAACTCCCCTTCAAAGAAAGTTCTGGTGTACTACCAGGACTATCATTAAACCATTTATTCTGGTGTACCACCAGAATATACGCTGAGCAAACGAGCTCAAGCATTAAACATTTTTTGGCGAACCGCCCTGACAGGACCCCTTTGCCGCCTTGCTAACTTCTCATTCAGGACCCTTGTGTCTGCAACCACTTTCATCAGGACCCTTTGTGCCTGCAACTTCTCATCAGGACCCTTTGTTACCTTCCACACTTCTCATCGGGACCCTTTCGTCCTGCAACCCTCATCAGGACCCTTTGTTGCTCAATACCCATTGTGCCTATAACTAACTCAACATGACCTTCGTCTTCTACAATTAATAACAGGACCTTTGCTCTATAACCTAGGGTTTAGGTTATGTGCAGCCGATGTATCAGGGCTCACTTAGACTATTCGTCCATGCTGATACCACAGTGGTGACTTCTCTCTAATCACTGGAGTGCTGCCCGCATTCCATGTTAAGCTCAATGACGGGACCTCCTTTTTATAGCCGAGTCGAGGACACGTTCCACCATTCCAGTTGAAACCACTTAGAGAAGCTTTTGAAACCCTCAGAATTGTCACCAGCACTTACTGAGGTGGTGATAATCCACCGCTGAAAAACTTTTGGTGTTCGGTTAGCAGGAATGCGAAACCCACGACCTTGTGTATGAAAGGCGGGCATGCTAAACCATTGCACCACGGTGGCCCTATAACAGTTAAACTTTCGTTACGATGGAAACTTCAGATGAGCTCTGCGACAGCTGAAGGTATCGGCGAAGGGCATCGCAATTTCATCAGAAATATTTAAGAAAGAATCCAAAGGCCAAAAGGACCACCGCATATCTACCAAGACGACTGGCTAGGCTCAATGCTCGTCTGGAAAGAATTCGAAGAAGCGGACAACCATGCTACGATGCTCAGAGGTGTCGAATCCGTCAGCGAATTACTTCGTTCCGTATTATGACAGATCAAAAGCATTGGCCTTGGAATGTATAAAATTATTGGCAAATGAGCTCATCGAGAAAGTCCCAACGTCAGACGCAAAGAACCCTCAAAACATACATCCTTACATACGGAGAACGAACAGGTGAGGTGCCACTACGCGGCCGTCCGACGCGTCTTATTAGCCGTTTCCTTTGGCAAAATGGAAGCCTGAGTCGGCAACTAGAAGGTTTTGCAAGTTTAGTGGCCAGGAGAGAACCTACTATTGGGTGAAGATGGCCACAATAAACGTCGTTATGGCCCAACAGATAGAGTGCCTCAACGGACGATGTTCTAGAAATACCAGACCCAGAAGCTACTTCGGGTACGATTACTGCAAAATACATCTGGCTCGAGAAAGAGGCCCAGGCAGCCAGTTATCCAACTCTCTAGTTTGCCAGTACGGCATTCCAAACGCTTCTCCAACCCGGAAGTTGTGGTCGCGCCCGACCAACTTCTTTACCATCTGCCTGCAAGTCCACTATCTTCAATTCGATGGTGGACTATATTGAAATGGATATCATCTTACGGACTCTCTTCATAAAAATGATCGATTGAGCAGAAAATCCAAATGCTCACAAGATGTGGTTACTTGAAAAACCACGTAATGGCGAAGCAGCAAGCCTTATTTGCGCACCTTGCCATAACAGAAGACAATTATCCCACGGCATGGCAATTGTTGGAACATCGTTATAACAACAAGAGGGTTATGGCAGCCACGGCAATCCAAAGGCTACTCGATCAACCCTCAGGTGCTGGATCTTTAAGTGCCCTCAAGCGATTACATGACACAACAAAACAACATTGGGACTAGACTTCGCATGGGATCCACTTTTAATTCCACCTCCTCGTTAAAAAGAATCGGAATAAAGGTGTTGCATCAGTCAATATGAAACAAATCGCATCAAAAATCCGCAAGGAATGCAAACCATAAGCGACTTCCTAATCGTTCTTGGAGAACTATTTTTTCATACTTTGGAAGCATATGGGCTGTAAAAGGAAAAAACCTCTATCATAGCTCCAAAAATTGCGCCCTGACTTCCCATCCAAGTCCTGAAAGCCGACATTGCATCATTTGTAAGAAGGACTTTCACAATTATACCCGATGCAGGGAATTCGCTTGCTACTCAGGCACAAAACACGCCTCAATCTTGTACTGCGACAGAAGTTATGGTGTGAATTGATTTTTAGCAGCAGACATTCCACGAAACAATGCACGAATTTAGGCCGCTGCCAAAAATGTGGGAGAAAGCACAATACGCTCGTTCACCTTGAACAATCTCCCACGCAACCCTCTAAATCCTCAAGTAAATCAATCAAGGGAGATCAAATGGAACACCCCAAAACACCAGAATCAGCAACAACTTCCAACCAATCCACTGCGGCTTCGCTTATCACTACCCCATCCGTTATAGCTGAAAGTTTGCCTTAAAAACTTGAATCTCGAGGCCTATATGTCTACTAGGAACCCGCATTGGTCAAGATTAAGGCGAATGGTCTGGAAACCGAATGCCCAAAGCAATACTCGACTCGGATCTCAAGTCAACCTATTACGGAAAGATTAGTAGCACGACTGGGTCTTACCAAGTAGACTACGGACTATGTTAATTAGTGTATATAGGAAAAATCGGACCAAGGTTCAAAACAGACGTGAAACATTTCGCCTCCAGTCAAGATACAACAATTTCTCATCACGCTTGGAGGCATTCGTACTTCCCCAAATAATTACTCCCCAACCTGCTCAATTTATCCACATTGATAAATGGCAAATTCCCAAGAATGTAACGCTGGCAGACCCTACCTTCAAACCCGTCCAGCGCAAAATCGACATCTATTAGGCGCAGATCATTCATTCATCAGCTACTCGCTATCGGGACAAACTCAACTAGGACGACAACTTCCAATCTTGCCCAAAACAACACTTGGTGGATAGCATCAGGGGATCGGTATTTGAACAACAACATTTGCCAAACATCAATATGTGGAGCTTACAACGGATGAGATAGCATGAATCGACAATCTCGAAACAATTTGGAAAACTGAAGAAGTCTGATAATTACACAGAAGCAATTATCGATATTATGACGCACAGTGTTGAAGCTACTTTAATCAGATACTGGACGTGAAAAGAAGGAAAGAATTCATCGTACGGCTTCCCGTTTTGTTGCCGCAACCAAGCTCTTTAGGAGAGTCACACAGTCTCGCTTTCAACCGTTTTCCTATTCATTGGAATACGGCGCTATCCAAGACATTACTTTAAAACAAACAATATATACAGTTTATGAAGGAATTACGAGCCACTAGGCCATATGGACTAATGGATCAACATAGACAATGTGACAGCTGAGCAATATATTGTATTCCCACCACTGCGTCCTACGACCTGAAAGCAGCACCACTTAAACTCCGAGTAGTATCGATTGCCTTCAACAAAACATCTCTGGAAGTCACTGAACGATGTTTTATATACTGGCCCAATACTACAGAATGATCTGTTTGCCATACTGCTACGCTTCAGATTGCCACGTTTCGTGTTTACCACAGACATAGAAAAAATGTTTCGTCAAATATTGATACATCCTAGAGACAGCATATCAGATTCATCCTGGGCGGAAACAATACCACCGAACTATCAACTACTTCACATTAAATACCGTTAACATACGGAACGCCGACCAGCCCCCTATCTGGCAATAAGATGCTTGAAAGAAATAAGCAGGGAAAATAAGATGAATTTTTCCTTTAAGCAGCATTTTTGGAAAAGAACTTCTATGGTCGATGATGAGCCTGGTCGGAGCAGAACAACTTGAATACAGCTTTGGAAATCCAGCGCCAACTGCAACAAGTCATGGCGCAATACGGATTTAATTTACGAAAGTGGAGTGCCAATCATATCCATCTGCTTCATAACATTCCGGAGTGCGACCAAGAAGTTAGCCTGGACTTCAGCACAGATGACACCAATTATACCAAAACTTTGGGATTGGCCTGGTTACGAAGCTGACCAACTTAAAGTAAAGGTCAACCTAGCGCCAATCAGGTCAGTGACCAAAAGGACGGTCACTTCAGATCTTGCACGTATTTTTCGACCCCACTAGGCGTGCTGATCTCCTGTAGTCGTTAGGGCAAAAATCTTTTTGTCCAAGAACTGTGGAATCATAAATCTTTCAATGGGATTTTGAAGCTGTACCTTCAAATTCGACACTCGATGGCGAAACTTTTAGAGAGAGCCTCAAGTCACTTTGAAAACCTTTCCCGTTCACCGACATGTCTCATAAGGGACATATTTCTCAAAACACTCAGCTCCACATCTTCAGCGACGCATCAGAAAAGGCATACGGGGCAGCAGTATACATTAGAACAATCTTACCGAATAAGATTATACTTGTAAACCTCCTTTGTGCGAATCCGAGCTGCACCCCTTAAACACAAAACGCTTCCAAGGCTAGAATGTTGCGCTCACAGCTGTGAGCCAACTTGGCGTTAAGCTTAAGAGCCGATTTAGACACGATGTGACAAACACCCCTTATACTGACTGATTCCACAATAGTGTTAAATTGGATCAACTCAAGATCCATCCTCTCTTTCACACCTTGTCGTTAATTCGTATTGCTTTCAATTCAAGACGCACGACTTCCGAACAATGGAGACACGTTAGTCCCAAGGATAACCCAGCAGATATCATAGTCGATAGGGATCAGACCCACACAGTTAAAACAAACGACTCAATGGATGCTTGGACCATTCTTCTTTCACTGAGACGAGAAAACATTGCCCTCCGGCGTTTCTACCTTCTCACTTGATTCGATTAGCACTGAACGAAAGCAGAACCTAATGTTGGCCGTTGATGCAGAAAACTTCTTGTACAAAATAAATCACAGGAATTCCTTTTAGACACTCCAACGAATTAGTTGCTTTATGCTTCTGAGATTTTATTAAAATTCCAAAAACCCGTAAAAGAAAACGACAAAACAAGCCAACCCTCACTCCCTTGTTGAACTTCACGATATCTCTTATTGGTCAAAGTTCGTATCCGCACAGCATTCTAACTTCAAGAAAGACATTTTTACAACTGGAGAGAATTAGAGAACTTAAAGGTCAGATCAATATCAAAAAGTTTGTCGCCGTCTTGGACGAAACATACATTTTAAGAGTTGGAGGTAGACTAGAGGAATCGACTTTGAGGTTTTAATTCAACATCCCATGCTTTTTGCCCATTCAAATGACCCAATAAGTCGACTAATCTTTCGAATCGGTTACATAAGGAAAATAAGCATTGCGGGCTACCACACTCCTTGCTACGGGTGAGACAACGCTCTTGCCCATCAAAGGAAAACATTTGGCTCGTGAACTGTTCACAAATGTATTCAATGCTGCAAGATCAAAACAAAGATTCTGAAACAAATTTTATGGGCTGGAAATTTGCCAGAAAAACAAGATAACGCCTGCAAGGCCCTTCATAAACGCAGGGGTAGTTATTTGCGGACAATCTGGTACATTTCAAAACAAGAGGAAACGACCCCAGAAGCATACTTGCGATATTTTAGCTGCTTTTCAACAAAGCGGTTCATCTAGAACTTGTAACGGACCTTACAACCGATGCCTTTATTGGGCGCGTTGAAAAGATTCATGGCCGAAGGGGCCAATTGCCAAAAACCTATATTGCTGATAACGCTACCAACTTCGTGGGAGCAAAAAATCAACTCGCAGAGCTGTCAAACCTCGTTATTTCTCAACGACAGCTCAAGAAATTACAACGAGAATGCGCAACAGAAGCATTACTTCCACTTTATACTCCGCGATTCTCCTCATTTCGGTGGACTTTGGGAAGCAGCTGTAAAATCCGCTAAAGCCGTCTTCTGATAAGGGAAATATCGAGTGCATTCCCTGACTTATGAAGAAATGGCAGACCATTTGTAGTTAGAGGTTGAAATGCGATACTAAACTCATAGGGCCAATAGCACCACTACCAAATTAATCCTAATGACGCTGCTGCATTGACTGCCGGCCATTTTTTGATTGGAGAACCCCTAACTTGCTCAAGTAGAACGTCGACAGCCAAGCCAACATCATCAACTTTGCCAAAACGATGGGAGTTAGTATCCCGAATAAAACACCAATTACTGGAAAATATGGTCCCAGGAATATCTCAATGAACTCAGCAGCGTAATAAATGGCCAAACTGCATCTTCAAAATCTGCATTGGGCACATATAGTCCCAACTTAAAGATAACTTGCCTGTCATGAACTGGCGCACTTGGTAAAAGTCATTGAAACTGTATCCAGGGTCAGAGGTCTGGTCAGTTACAGCCCAGTAAAAACCTCAAGCGGTATCATTAAGCAGCATCACCTACTCGCTCCTCTCTCCATCTTAGAACAACTAACGACGAAAAACGAAGATAATTCACTTCGCTCAGCCGCCAGCCGCCGCATCTAGCACAAAGATTAATGCTTACACATCCAACAACGTGCGTTAACCTTCCCACAAACAGCATTGCTAGTTGATTTCTAAGCATTATTCCTCCCACTAGGTGATGTGCCAAACAAAGTTACCTATACTCCGATTAAAGGCAAACCCTGGTATACATTTTTTGAGTGTCATGGTACATCAAGCCATTCTAATTCAGAATGGACAGCTTGCTGATATATTTTCGACTGGCACCTCTTCATTTTAAGGAAACTGCAGCCCTCTTCATCAACGGAACCAATGCCTTAGCGAAAACATGCATCACCTCACACTTCCGCAGATCAATGTAGTGACCTAATAACCCATTTCTACAATATCCAGAAAGATTTGCCAGCCACTCCAGAAAATTTCAAAATTGCAACGTAGAAAATTCATTATTCGGTGTTCTGGACTCAAATTATGCTGAGAAAATGTCAGGAACAATCAATATTATTAAAACCAACGAAGCTCGACTGCAAGCGCCTACTGCGCGAACCAAATCATTTCTGGACCTCTACCCCTTAATCTCTGAAGCAATCTGAAGCTCGGACCACAGCGAGATTTTGAAAAAATAAATTTTTAAAACAGCAGACTCAATGTATCCCAAACAACGAAAATATATTACCAGTCTAATCATCTTTATCGCTCAGTATCAGTTAATCCTAATTGCAAATAACTTGCAAAAAATGCATTGCTTCCATGACGGATTTGTTGGCTGACACTCAATCATTTGGTCGGATCAGCCCGCTTCTACTAAACTCCGCAACAATTTTGCTGCCGAGGTAGCAATTATAAAGCCTAACTACCGCAAGATTTAACACTACCAGTAGTAGAATAATACACTTATAATGACATCGCAACAGCTCATTGGCCTCCACATATCGAACGACCATATCGATGTGCACCTTGTTCATTTTCATTGCTTCAAACCAGATGAATATGACCTATTTTACCTTACACAGGTTCACAAGTGGTAAATAATACTCTAGTAGCCCTCATGCCGACGTCAGAAATGATAGCCTTTAATGCTCATCGTGATCAATATTTTTCAATGGATGACATCAAACTACTTGACTGCCAGCTCACTGGATCACACACCCTTTTTGCCCAATATCAAGCAGTTTACCATAAAGGGCGGATCGATTCTGTAGCTGCGAAGTCCATCTATTCAATAACGAATCTGACCCTAGCTGCCATATCGAAGTATTATCTAACCACAATGGTGGGTATCAACTGTTCAGGAAAAAATCAATGGCTTTTTGCAACTGATTCAACAACTAATAAGTACAATCTGTAATGGTAAAAGCAGCTATCAGCCTTTACAGGGTACTGGAATATTAACACTGCCAGCAGGTTGCACAATAAAAAATGAGATGATTACTATCAACAGCCACCAAACTATCATATCGACCCTACACCAGTCCAGTTCAGACAATGAGATGTCATTCTTCATTACACTTACCTAAATGGAAAATATAACGGCAAAAACGTTTCATTTCACCGCTCAAAGCTTTAGAATGAAATAAATCGTTTTGCAGGCAGAAAGTGAAGGCACAACTACGTGAAATTTCCAAACAACCATTTCAACTACCAGCTTTACCGTCTAGTACTGTGGATTAGGCACTTATTCTAATCGTTGTTGTGGTCCTACTAATGAAGTGCATTTTTTAAGAAAAAGGGGCAACATTGCATATATCCCACAGCCTGCCTCCAAGATCAACATGGACATTTTTCAGTGGACCCATTCCTAACTAAAACCTACTACGTAACCGGATTGCTTATTGCAAGCCTTTTCAAAATTATTCAGAGCCACCCGTGGTGCAATGGTTGGCATGCCGACTTGCATACTGAAGATCGTGGGTTCGATACCTGCTTCGACCGTACGCCAAAAAGTTTTTCAGCGGTAGATATATCCCACCTCAGTAATGCTGGTGACATTTCTGAGCGTTTCAAAGCGTTTCTAAAGTGGTTCACTGGAATGTTGAACGCCGTTCTACTCGGCTATAAAAAGAAGTCCTTTTGTCATTGAGCTTAACATGGAATCGGGCAGCCTCAGTGCTAAGAGAGAAAGTTCACCACTTGGTATCAAATGGACTGAGTAGTTCTAAGGAGCCTATACATCGGGCTGCCACAATAACCTAACCTAACCTATTACTTGGACACCGCTTGCCCATTATGTGATTACTTGTTTTGCTGTTCATTCAGCAACGGACATTTATTCAAACGAATTCCTGCACGTATCAACATTTGATCGCAGCTCTCGATTTAAATTCTTGGTTCTGAATGAATCGCCGCCATCGATCGATTCTGGCGCAAATATTCCCACTGCAATCAGTAGCTTGGTTGCAATAGTCAAGCATTGATCCTCAATCAGAATCAATCCTTCATTGTAGATTTCATCGGTTATGTAGCTGTCAGGATTAGTCGTTTGAATACGCAAGTGTCGTCTATGCATTTGTTCCATAAGTGATGGAACAACTGAATCCGCAAGTGTTAAATCCCAATGAGAATCGTTCTGCACCAAACGATTAAGTTTTTTACTATTTTTTCACAATTTCTCAGTGAACACTTTTGCAACTAGTTAAATCTTTCGGAATACAAATGTTACAGTCTGCTTTTGTTTTTTTTTTTTTTTTTTTTTGGAAGCCCTTACAGCCAATGCGGTTGCTTATTGTTGTCCAAATACTACTTAAGAATCGCTATCTCTGGCAGGATCGCCAGTTTTAGGGGCCAAAAATTTTTTATTCGTTAAGACTTAAGTTCTTACCGATTCTATATTTATTGAATGACAAACTCTCATGAAAAATAAAATTAGTTTATTACAAAGCAACTGCAATGAATTCAAATTATATTTTGTAATGTTGCGCTGCTATGAAAAAAAGATCTTCCGCTTTTCCGTTGAAGCTTTTCTTGAATTTTCTTTGTATAAAACCTAACCAGAGCCCGAGACCATTCTTTGTTATAAAACCTCATGGAACCCGATTACCTTATCCAACTGTCAGCATTGTGTTAACACCTTTATCTTTCAATTACCTATGAACATATATAAAATGTTTATTCTAAAGCATAAGCATATGTACTTATATTTTACCATAGACCAATTAAAATAGAGACAAACCTTGACATCACCATGGTTTAGTTTATTTTGCAGTGCGCCAGTCATAATTCAGTCAATTTGCATTTACAAAAAAAGGTGTGTAGTTTTATTGAAATTTTTATGTTTTTTTCATATTTTGGTTCATCAAAATGAACAAAGGAAAGAAAATAAATTAAAGCCAAATTAAAAAATCCCTTACATTTGCGGACGAAAAAGAGCCCTTGTACGCGTGCGGCAGGACAAACTTACAGCGCTGGAATTCACTTGGGGATGTTTATACCTTCCTTTGGTCTTGGAGATTGACAACATGGTAAAACTTGGAGTTTTAGTAAAAACAGATGAAATTACACCGGCTGTATCACCAATGGTCATCGTTAAACAAAAAGATAAGATTCAGTTATGTATTGACCATATCGATATAAATAAAAACATACAAAGGCGTTACCCACTAAAAACGATAGATGAAATAACAGCGAATATTAAAAATTCTAAATGGTTCACTTTATTAGATTATAAAAAAAGGGCTTTTGGCAGATCGACCGCTCGTGATGTGAGGTACGCAGAAATACTTACAGTGGCGGACACATGAGGCTCGTTATTCATCTAAAACGATTTGCCTTTGATTGGCGTCAGCTTCCAGAAGTCTATCAAAACTTTGATGTCACAGCTATTGGGAACACTTCAGCCAAAACAGACAGTAATCTCATGGACGATATTTTTGATCCATGCAGTTACAAAAAGAACCCCAAGTTGAAAGCCAAAACGCAGAAGTAAATGGATATTTTATCTAAATCAGTTTGAAGTTAATATAAGAAAAATGTATATTCATGTAAACAAAGTAAATTTTTAGGGCATTTATTGAGATCGGATGATAGCCGCAGACCCCCAAAAGGTATCTGCAAGTAATCAACTTTAAATACCCGAAAACACAGGGGAACCTCAAAGAATATTGGGTTATGACAACATACCTTTCCAAATATCCACAAATTTTTTCTAAATTATACTATGCACCACTTAGATATCTTTTATTAAAAAGAATGGTACTTTGTTGCCACAACACGAATCAGCATTCAAAAAAACTAAAAGATGATTTTTCCCTCAACGTCACTGGCTTCGCTTCTACGACTCTATTTAGATTACCAATTGAATACACAATTGAAACCGACCCACAAACCTAACACAAACACACTAAGACTGCCTAAATAAACAAAACACACACAGAAAGACTGAGCTGTTAAAGTCCATTTCTGTTTCAAATTTTATAACAACAACTAAAGAACGAATCACAACGTGAGACTTGCAATATTGACCACAAACTTCGAACATCTACAAACGTTCATACTTCAATGCCTCGCAAACGTAGAAAATATTTGAATTTCGTACATGAGCTCTCTTACGAAGATGGTATATTATTATTTAAAATCACCAAAACATTAATACCAAAAATATGCAAGAGCAAATAAATTTTCAAAAATCCACACGCGGTCTATATTAGGCATTCAAAGATTGTTTAAATCTCGAGCAGGGAGCAGTTGTATTTTAGGTCGGGAATGCACGCGTTGACTATAAGAGATTTGCGTAGAACAAAATGTTCTATTTGTCAATCATACCACACAGCAAGTCTAAGGGAACCATTGTTATAAAAGCGCGTCCATCATTGCCTAGGAAATAGTTGCAACCACGGACTTATTTCACTTTCAAACAAAACATTTTTTATTAATAGTTGACAGCTATTCTCACGATTCTTGGAATTTTCACCAATAGAGCACCGCTACATCGATGAGGCTCATCAAAAAATTTTAAAACATTCATGGCACCGCACTTGATACTTGTGAATCTGATAATGGACCACAATTTGCATCAAGAAAGTTTTATGAATTTCACAAAAGCTTGCTGTGTAAATCAATCACCCAAAACTTCGAGCCCTTATTATGCAAGCATGTTTGAAAAACGTGCTTCAAAGGACAATCAGCGACATTTATCTTGCTCTTCCTAACACTATAGAAATACGCACGAGATCTGAAGAGCTTACAATTTTCAAATCAACGACTTATAGGCAGACTAACAAAAAGCATGTTTCCAACTTCAAACAAAAGTTTTTACAACCTAACAATTACAACTAACGTACCAATCTATATTGCTGCAAAAAACCAGTGAAGGTTACAAACCAACTCTTTGAAAAAAAAACTCAAACGACTCAAAGGACTGTCGTCAAATGGTGATCGGTAGAGATTCAACGGGACATGGTATAATCTGGGTGAGGCACAGTGGAAAATAAGTCTGAAAACGCAGCCGTTCAATTCTATATATAGAACAGAACGATGGGAAAATTGTTAACAAGAAAAAGCTTCTAATACATGTACACCTACTAAAGCGGACTATACCAATACACCGAAACATTGTGGCAAACCTTTCCGTCAGAAGATCCTGATCGTTCAACTGAAATTTAATAACTTCAATAATGGAGCCCAAACCCAATATAGAAATCATCAACCAGCGATTAAAGTTTTCAAGATATGGCAGACCTATCAAACAACCTGAATGGTATAATACCATAATTTTTCTATCAAATTGTTTAAGTCATTAAATTTGTTAATACAACTACATGGATTTTAATTGATTTTTCGTTAACATGGGGGTGTCAGCATTGTGTTAACACCCTTTATTCTTCATTACGTATGACATATATAAATGTTTTGCCTAAAGCATTAACAATTACTTATACACCATACATTACTCTCTATAACTCAATCATTGTACTTTTCATAACAATTAGAAGTTCAGTTCGTACTCTCGACAGCCGTCTTGTTCAGTTACACCAACGAATGCACAAACCGTTTTACAGCAGAATTAATTAATTAAATATTTGATGAAATATTTGACCGATGGATTACAGGTCCTTTATTTTTTTCTCAGTTTAAGATTTCATTATATAGTAAAAAATTCTCATGTCTCAGCCCCAAGTAGCCCAATTTACCGCTAAAAATCTAATCAAATCACCGGCCAGTAAAATGTTGGTATTCTAAAACTCCTTCACAAAAACTTCTCCAGTCTCTCGAAACCCGAGGCGTCCGATGTCCACGTGGCAACATTTTAACGTGTCGGTCCAGTTCTCACGTGGTCTGGCTCTCAGAGGGACTCGTATTAAGGCTCCATCTCGCACGGCTTTGAAAAGAGGACTGTTTTTCTATGTTTTGCCTTATAAACATTATATGTTTGGAACACAAAATTTTTATAACACAATATTTTTGAGTGCAAGCAGTATAAGTTCATGTAAACTAGCATAACATGTTTGGGAGTCGGACATATGTTAATATGTTAGAAACATATTATGTTTGGGACATTAAAATGTTTTGTTAATATAATATGCTTGAATGCAAACATATATTATTAATTTAGAAATAGCCTATAAACATATATGTGTTTAGTTAGCTTGGAGCGCTATTTAACAGGGAGCGATATTGAATTAAGTTGGTGGTTGTTGCTTGTTATTACAAAATTAACTATTTTATTTTTCTTGGGCAATTATCAGCTACTTCTTTGATCCTTACAAACTGCTGTGGTCCGCTGTTCGAATCCCGTCCGGCCCAAAAGGTAAAATTAAATAAAAAAAATCATAAAATTGAATAATTTCTTCTACAATGTTTTGATTACAGAAAAAGGTGCTAAGAAACTAAAAATCTCGTGGAAGTGAGAAATGATGTCGGGAATATATACCAATTGGCAGAAACAAAATTTTGAGTCATTCAAGGTCGAAAACTATGTTCGTTTAGCACCTATATTACCTGTTTATTCATAATTCATTATCTGACTTGTAAATATATAAATAAAATTAATGTAAAATTGTGAGCCAACATATTGTTTGGCGAGACATTTTTTTAACGCATATAATATTCTTTCGGGTGCAAAATGTCTCCAACATATTATCATGATCACATAATAACATATTGTTTTTTGGAAGACAACATTAATGAATTTGATGCAAAAATTACAAATGTTGGAACTTAGACCTACCCAAACACTATATATGCTTTAGACCAATATGCTTTCAATACTATTATATCATTGGTTAGAGATCAAAATATAATGTTTTGCGGCAATACCAAAAGTATATTTATATGCTTAGAGCAATAGTGTTTGGGTAGTATATGTTACAGAAGCGCAGGGGGTTTTGTTTCGTGAGCGTGCGACGAGACTGCACTTTTGTTTATCAAGTTAGTTATTGGTACGGACGAAAATTATTGCCTGCTATTTCTTAATTAATTTATTGAAAGTTTATTGAAGGAATTTATGGTAATAGTAGCGTTTAAAATTTACGTTAACCTTTTATGAATA